>JAAGNO010006770.1:220159-246311 GCA_033439905.1 Ceryle rudis
GGAACAGGTTGCCCAGGGAGGTGGTTGAGGCCCCATCCCTGGAGACATTCAAGGTGGGGCTTGATGGAGCTCTGAGCCACCTGCTCTAGTTGAGGATGGCCCTGATCTCAGCAGGGGGGTTGGACTAGATGACTTCTAAAGGTCCCTTCCAACCCAGACATTTCTGTTTCTCTGTTTCTAAATGAAAGGAAGGGCTGCTTCACAGCACATTCATACCCCATGTGACAGACCCACTTAAAGGAACTGATGGCACAAGTCTTCCTTCATGCTTCCAAGTCTGCTCCTGAAACACTCTCTTTATCTAACTTGAGAAGATATGGCCCAGAGCTGCAAATTACCAGTGCTTCTCTGTAGGAGCAGAGGAGGGGACTTACCACCACTTGCACTTTCCAGAAAGGATGACCACCTAATAGCTCCTCACAACCTGACCATTCTGATGGTCATTCTGATAATCAAGAACTCTTCCCACATGGTGGCTTTTATGCAGAACCTAAGAAATTAAAAGGAACAATTTGTTCTCTTTCCTCGGCTCATTGTAGGTCCAGCCAACATATATGTTGTATGCTTCCAGACACAACAGAGGCACTTTTTTCTCTTCAAGTGCAGGGGAGAGGAAAGGGAATGAGAAACCCTGAATGCAGCTGCAAAACTTGGCTGTGACTTGATTGGGCAAAATGTTGAGCACTATGGAGGTCTGGCCAGGCAAGGATTTGTACAGAGTTCAAAGAAAAATATACTCCACCTTAGGTTGCTCTTTTAAACTGGTTTTTCTTTGCTTCTCTCCCATATAACAACAGAGGGAATATTTTCTGCCTAGTCACATTCACACACACAAACCAGCCTGAAAAAGAAGCCAGATATATCACTTGGGATCATATCCAACAGTCTCCTAGAAATAGAAAGCCAACGAGAGAAAACACTTGGTCACTGCCAGACTCCAGTGCCTCTGTCTGAGTTGAGCTCCTTGGAGCCAAAGTGGTCACTGTAATGTCAGGACATTGGATTCCATCAAATCTGAGTTCATTGCAAGGAGCGTTACTTGGGAAAGGCAGGGAATGTCTCCAGGGATGGGGCCTCAACCACCTCCTCAGACCTGTCCCAATGCTCCACCACCCTCATGGTAAAGAACTTCTTCCTAACATCCAATCTACCCTTCCCTAGTTGATATCTAAGAATTAAGACTGGTGCTTTGTACACTTATTCTCCTTCAGACTGGAACTTGAAGCTTGTGAAAACAGTTATATTTAGCTATGTCACTCAGCTTGAGACAAAACTTGATAAAACCTGTATTCAAATAAGGTGCCAATCAAAAGAATGTGAAAAAGCAGCAAGCCATCCTTTCTTCACAGCTACCTTAATAGCATTAATTACGTAATGCAAGGGAGCACTTCTGTAATAATTAAGAACACATTTAAACAGTCATGAGCAACTTTTTCACTTCTCTATGGGCAGTTTTGGGCTGGAGCATGGAGGGTGGTGGAGGGAGAAAAAAGGACTTACAAACACAAGAAACTAACAGTGTTATAGAAAGAAAGAGGAAAAAAAAAGGGCAAGGTCAAGGATACAGCATTGTCTCAGATCTGACAAATAAATATGAAAGGGGCTGTGGTCAGTAGCTCAATGCCCTTCTGACTGCAGGATAGAACTGAAAATAGCTGATAGTGAATGCAGAAGAAAATTAAATGGAAGCAGGCATGTTTTTAGTTCTCTAAGATAAGGTCCAGCATATGCATTTATAGTGTTTGGTAGGGACAAGACCAGAGAAGGAAGGACTCTGTAAAATCCTAGAAGGGCTTTTCAACCCACAGAACCAGAAATGTTGTCCAAGGAACTGAAGAAACAATAGATCAGTATAATGCCAAACTGCGCAAAATGGCTGACTCATGCAATTATCAGAGCCACTATCACCAAGCAGAACAATATGCCCAAATTGAAAAGGAATGTTAGAAAGACATGGGAAGACTCAACTGAACCAATCACATGCCAGTTTCAAAATCGGGGCTGGAAAGAAGCTGGGAATACATTGTACGAGACAAAAATTTGCAAATGTTCTCATTCATCTTCCTGTCAAGTTGAGTGGGCACCCAGAGCAAAGGCTCAGCTGCCTTTGGAGAGAGGATCTCTTCAGGCAAGCTGACCTGCCACCCTATGTAGCCTAATACGCAGATGAGCTGGAATGTCATCTTACAGAGTTTCTCAAGAGTAGGAGCCAAGATGCAGGACTGATGAAACTGCCTGGCCTTAATAATGGACATAATAACGAAGAACCTCAGCCAGCAGTTACCAAGAAATGAAACCCCATTTCATATGCTCTATGTCTGTGGTTTATCCAGGAATGGCTTTTGGATCATGATACACCAGAGTATTGCTACTGTCAGGCACAAGGTGAATTTCGTAATTTTAATAAATTATATTATACTAAACTAAATCGTAAAATCGCTAACACATTCTCACAGAGATAGACAAAACCCATCAAAAGTATTAGGCCAGCCATTCTCAAATTTCTGCTTGTAGCCTTGATAGCATCCATAATCACTAACATTAACACACACATATGTAATACACATATATACCCCTCTGCATTACTAGTCCTAGAACTGTTAGAGCTTGGAGCAAAAGTGTAAGTGAAAAAGGGGTCTCTGACTGAGAAGCAAAAATCTCAACCTTGGACTACTGCATAGTTCCCCAGTCAGGATTCAGTTAGGTCCTCAGAATAAATCCTGAGTCCAAGGAGGAAGAAACATTAATGGAAATCATAAATCCTTGTTTGTGCAACAGGCTGGTCAGTGGCCATGAACTTGACTGCAGCTGAACACCAAGAACTGAGTAAGAGCAGAAGCTACAAGCTCATTAGAAGAAACTCAAAAGGAGACTCCCCATGTAGACCCTGCTGCTTGTTGCTCACTGTCATTCAACCCCTCCCAGGCATTTCTGCAAAGCAGATATTTGGCTAGGCATCATGTCTTCTGCTCAGTAAATATCAGAATAAATGCCAGAACATAGCTCATCCATCAGAAGATCAAATGGAGAACATATTCATATGGGCAAAAGACAGATGTTCTTTAAATCACCAGCCCACCTGTGCAGCGTTAAGATGGGCAGAGTAGCCTTTGAAATCCTGCTTCCTAAGAGCACATGAGTTAACACTATCCTTCCTCTCTGAGCTAAGTTGTAGTTCTGTAGACTTTAAGATCATTGCTGGTATATTTTAACTACTTGAGCAGAACATGGCATTTAGGATTAATTTTGCTCTCTGTGATAAAACAGACAATAAGGCTGTTAAAATGAACCGTGATATGAGCAGGAGGGAAGGTATAATGCTAAAGTATAAGGAGTAAAGAGTGCTTTACTCCTTGAACATGCTTATTGCAGAAGGATAGGTACCACAACCAGCAATGACTTGGTCCTCTCTCTTTCTGTCCTATAAGAAAAATTACCCAATGCACCTAACCAAATCTGTTTCTCTTTAGCTGAGGACTTGCTAAGGTCTCAGAACAGAGCACAGCAATATTGCATGAAGTTTCACAATAATGAGCCACTATCCTTGTCATCACCTGTCCTGGTTTACTTGGTCATACAGCCTGCCCAGTTTCTGAACAAAAGCTGGTTTGTCTGTAATACAGCTATTTTTAAGAAAACAACTAACTGATTGCTCACAAAGCCTTCATTATTTAACTCTGAAGTGAGGGCTTTGGAGATGTGAAAATGCTTTTATATGTTAGACATAGCCGTGAGCCTGTATACTTTCTCTTTTTGTTTTCAGAGCAAAAGTTGGAACAAAGATAGCAAGACTAAATCTGAGCCCTTTTTTCTTGCTGGTAATCCTCTTGGACCCAGTCCAATTCTGTCGTCAAGTAACTCTTTACTTTCTCACAGACTTTGCACCCATTTCCTCACTCTCTGCATTTTCTTGAAGAAACACTGCATGTTCTGCAAGCAGATGATCTGTAAACAGAAGCCTTGTTGGCATCACCAACACCTTTTCCTATATTTGGGGTTTTCCTTAAATGATGTGAGTCAAATAGTTCATAAACCAGTCTATGCTTCACCCAAACATAAGATTTTAGGCAAATGAACATGTCATCCTTCTGCTCTGAGGGGGGGGGGGAATCAGCAGCTGCTATTTCAGTACTAAATAATGGTGTTTCCATGGCTGCCGGGAAAGGACATTTTCATCCTCAGGGTTTTAAAAGAAGAGTTGGGATCAGAAAGTTCCTTCTAGAGAAGTCTTACAGCCCCACATTTTTTCCCTTACATTGTATCAGGAGAGCATCAGACAAAACAAAATATCATCTCCATCAAATAAAATTCTGACTCAAGGGACTTAGATAGCTTTTCACAGCAGTTAAAGTATCCTACTTATAAGTATCCTATCTTATAAGATCTATTATAAAAATGTTACATTTTTCAAAAATGGGACATCTAAAAGTTTAGTTTCTAACCAGAAAATGTTAGTTTTACCAAAACCTTTCTTGAAATAGACACTCATCAAAATCCATATGTGTGCCTGGAGTTTTTCTCTTTCCATGTTTTGTTATCTTATGAGAAAAAAAAAAATTTCCAGACCACTTTTATTCATGATGTTGTCTGGTTTTGTAGTATCTGAACACTGGTGCTCTAAAATCAGGACCGGTAAATACTTTAGGTTTGAAAACCCCAGTCACTTCAGTCCTGCATACTGCTGAGACAGATGAGTCAATTCAAAATGGCAATGCGGTTAGTGGTGGGTTTATACTTATGTATAGCATCTCAAGTCTAGCTATGACCAAACCAATTACCTTTCCTTCTTTCCTTTCCTTTCCCTCTCACTAAAATGAGTTGAACCAAAAGATAGGGATTGACGTATTCCCAGAAATTTGCATAGGAATCATCAAAACTTCAGTTCATGGGCATATTTCTAAGGAAATAAGACAATGTTTTTACCAAGAATGCCAGCATAGGCTATGTCTGCATCTGTTTAGAGTGGCATGCTAAGAGCAGATTTGTGGCATGCAACAGATGATTCAAAAAGCCAACATTCACGCTATACGTATTCTTGATGTTTTCCCTCTGACTACCTCTAGTTTGGCACCATGGATAGAAACGTTCTAGTGTGGATGGAGAACTGTACTTTCTCTTCTGATTAGCTTCATCTCACTCAGTGATGGAAACTGAAGTTTTCTTATGGGTAAGTGAGCATTGCTTACATGAATTTCCTGACCCAGACTAATGCACACAGGTAGTTGCATGCAGTATCACACTGAAGCATGTCCAAACCTTCAGCAAGTTTGAATAACATTTTCTTCACTCACAGAGAGAGATAGGTACAGTAATATATTCTTTACATCTCATTCAATTTTGTACCAAGTTTGAGACATGCCTGTAAAGGATAACAACAAACTATTGTACATTTCATGTCTACAAAACCAGACTACCCCATAACTGTGATATGATTTACTCTTGCCCTCTGTATTTTTTAAACATGAGCTCATATTGGGTTACATGGCAGGTAAATGAGAGTCAGTGGCTTCCTTGGGTAGACCCAGTGAATTTCACACTATCTTACCTGGGCACTGTGGATATGGTAACCATGCAAGCAAGATACTCCATATATTTTGCTACCTGATGTTTCTTCCTAAATCCTTTTCACTCTACAGCCATTCCTGACCTTATATTTCTCTAGATAATGCTAGCTACATTCACCAAGGCTGTACACCCTAGCAGGTGTATCTACATGAGCTGTAGTCATACTTCTGACTGTGGTGTGGACTTAGCTCCCAAGGGATGCACCCCTGAATTGAGCCTGACTTCCTGAGATGGCAGGAGCTAAATCTATAGGGTTATGTGTGCACTATTCATGGTGCTTTGATGGGTTTTGATGGTTGAGCTCCAAGTGCAATTGCAGTGCAAGGAAGGATCATACAGAGAGCAAGAGAGAATCCCTCCTAACATAGCTACCTGCTGTTCTTCCCAGGGGATTGCTGCTGAACTGGAAAGAGATTATATCAAGAATGAATGGAAGGGCATTGGTTTAAAGAGTAGATTGTGTCTGTCTTCCCAGTGGGATGACAAAGTCTACGTGGAATCCTGGGATAGTCTAAATGACAAATGTCCACTGATGCATCTATGTAAACACCACAGGAAAGTTGTCAGGAGATAGCACTGCCCAACATTTCTGGTTTTAAACATTTCCATAAAAAGATTATAAAGACCATGAACCTATGTAGAAAGTTCTAGCCCTGACCCACCACTAGTCACAGTGGGGAACCATAAAAACCCCTGTCAACGTTGGGGATTACGGCATTGAATCTAAAACTTCTCTTTCCCCTAGAAAAAGAGGTTCTTAACTGAGAACCCAAGTGTTTCACAGAGGATTTGCTGCAGACCCAGCTGCCATGCCCATTCAATGACTCATTTGAAAACAACCATTTTCTGAAAGTCTTTGTTTATGGATATTTGAGCAAATAAATGTCAGCTCCTCCTCCCTGGTTATTAATGATACAATTGCTCGGCTCTGTCTGCACAAATTCTGCATCCTTATCTGGTGCCTCATCTCAGACACAAACTGAATGATTGAGATAAACCATGTGCATCTCCTGTACTTCAGCATCATCAACAGCTAATCTCCTCTGCAATCACCAACCAAGCTCTACCTGCAGAGTAGATTCATGGGGGTGAATATCATAAGAAGAGCTATTGTCTTTTCATATCCAGATTGTCTCTTTATATCCAAATGCCTTCTCTTGAAACCCATGGCAAGGGGTGGGAGTCATTGTCTTGCCTAAGAAAAATTGAATCAATGTGACTTCTTTAGGGGTGGCCTAGACAACCGACTAGGTGGTCAGCTCAAGAAATTAAGGATCTTCTGGTTCTCCTTTCCCCTCACATTATAATTTTCATAGGGGTTGGGGTACAGATCATTGAAGCTTTCGGTTCAAGAAAACTATAGCAAAGCAGATAGGATAATTTTGTTTTAATAAACAAATACCAATTCACCTTATACTCTTGAAAAGAAAAAGTCGACACTACAATATTTTGCTTTGAAAGTGTTATTTGCCAAAAGTATGCGTTCAAGGTTTTTTTTCTTTTTATTCAAAATGCATTTCCATTTTAAACTATAAAAAGAAATTGCAGAACAATTTTAAAGGTTAAAATTTAAACAAAGTATTTTAAAAATCTGATTTCTTGTGTAATTTTTTCATTTGACAATATAAAGGAATTGTTCATTTCATATAATTTTTTCCAATTCAAGAAAAGAAAAATTTAAAAAACTAGTTCAAAAAATCTCAAAGACATCCTTAGGAGAAGAGTTCCTTTCATAAACATGTATTTGTCTAACAAAAGCAAATGAACAGTTTTGACTCTGTCTGGTAAATGCAATGACAGTGATGGAATAATAGATTACAGTAACACTGTATACTCTAAGCTATCCATTTAGACATCTTTTTAAGTATGACTGATGTCTGTAATAACCTAATCTTTAATTTTATTCATATACTTGTCCAAACAAAAATGGAGACTTCCAAAATTTCAGGTTTTCAGCTGACTTAAAATATGGGTCTGTGTACATGCATGGTGTAGTGGGAGAAGCCAAGAGACCTGCACCAGCCACAATCCTTTGTCTCCCTTGCACCTTTCACCTCTTATGAATTGGAATCCAGCTGCTCATTCCTCTAATGTAAATCCCTGATTAGCTTCTTTCTACACTTGCAGTTGCCGTAGCAAAGAAATAGGCATGAAAATGTTTTTATTGTTTTGGAGCCAGAGACCTGGATTGTCCTTTATTTCCTAGCTCTCTCAAGCTAGGATACTGCAGCCTCAACCTTGATTGGTCCCAAAATGCTCATGAAACTTCCTACAATCCTTGTTTCCAGACAGAACTAAGGACTGTCTTTTGTCTGAGATACTCATATAGAATTATTGCCAAATTGTCTGTCTCAGTCCTCCCTCTATTTATTTTCCCAGTATCTCTGGGAAAAGTCTTGTTAGATACTAGTCAGATAGACTAAGGCTCTCCCCAAGACCAGATCTTTCTTTGGTACAAGTGGAAAAATCCCACTGATTTCCATGAAAGCAAAGCTGTTAAGTATATGGGGAGCCCATGGATGCAGGCACATTATTACAGTAGTTTAGCAAGTTACCGCCTCTTCCTCTGAGGTTTAAAGTAACCTCTTTCATCTTATGGTTAGGACAAGGTCAAACACTTTTTGGCACATAAACTGATGGGCAAAGACTCCATTACCTTAGCATATGCAGCTGCACTCCTGTATCAAAGTCTAGGAATCTTTTTAATGGAAGGCACATGTAATCAATTTCAGGGGAAAAAAATCCCTAATCCATAAGCCTGCTTGTGTAGCTTTACTATTTTGGTTTTCAACATAGCTCATTAGAGAACAAGACAGGACTTCATGTTCAGCTACTACCTTTATATTCTCCCATTTTGCTTCTTTGCTTGCATGTATGGGACTGTACATGGAAGCTTCAGAGCAGGGTATTCATTTTGGTTTTAATCTCAGTCATTTTGGGGACAATGGATCAGTTTTCAAACATTCTTCCACATGACTTACCCAGGATCACAAACCTACATCTGCATCAGTTTTGGACAGTCTATACTAGCAGCTTCAGGACTGAAAAATTTTTCCTGTTATTGCTTTGATGACCTTCATGCTGGCTATTCCCAAGAGCTCAAAAACCCTGTCGAACTTCTGAAATAGTTTGTGATAACAGGTAAAAACATATAAATAAAGGGCATCTGCTTCATTGTTGTAAATGTCTTGGGAAAGGTGACAAAAGCCCACAGTGCCTCAGAGTCTTTGGGTTTGCAGCTCATGGCTTTTAATCATGTTCCTCTTCAGACTAAGGTAAGTTATTGAAAGGCTTATGAGTCCCACCTCCCTCTCTGTCCCTCAGCTAGAGCAGCAATGCTCTAGTAACTCCAAGGTGTACATGAGGCAGATAAACCTGACCAATTTAATTAGCTCAGCTCTTTCTCACAGTTTCAGTGTAGACCCAAAATAAGATAAACCCAATGCGTCTGTTTTAGTCAGTGATAGGAACTTAATTCCATTATCTACAAAGGCAGGCAGATATTAGATAGATAGATAGATAGATAGATAGATAGATAGATAGATAGATAGAACAGCCTTAATTCATTCTAGTGATAAATCTATTTATTTAGCTATATTTATGTGGGATAATCTTCTTGGCTGAAAATTGGCCTCAAAAGAAGTCCCTGCGGCGTCAGTTTGCACAAACAAAGGCAAAGCAGCAACAAACAAATAACTCCATCTCACATTCTGCATGGGACATAAAACACACAGCAAGCACTTTGTCTCTGGAATGTTTCCAGCAACATTTTACCAGAGGCAGTTTTGAAGGAGATGCTCTGTGCTTGTTTGGGGATTTGTGTGCACATGCTGTTATTCTGAGGGAAGAAGAAATGCATTTGTGAAGCTGAACCACAAAATGCAAAGAAGTTGCTCTAAGATCAATTCTGGAATTGTGTGATTGGATTGATTGATTTATGTGTTTTTATTTAACTATATATTTTTTCAAGAGTATGTTTGTTTGGATGGGAATAGATATAGAGAGTAAGGAAATACTAAGTCCTATTTTGGGGGAATCTGCTTCAATATATTTAGACAGAACAGCCTTTGTGGGATGAAAAAAAGTTTGGAAATAGTCCCAAAAGAAGATTAGTGGTAAGGGAAGGGTCACACTTTCCTGAATCATCTGTTATCATCAGAGATAAGATACTGATTGAGCTGAACTTTGGCATGTTCTTGTCTGACCTCTTTAATACTTCTGTCACAAGAATATTTTAAGTTTCTGGCCAAAGATATCTCCTCTAGCTTTTTGCCTTCTCTATCCAGCAGGATCTGAAACAAGATAGTCAGCACAAAGACATATTTTATTAAATACATGATTTTAAACACAGACAGGAGCCAATTTCCTAAGCCATTTTAGACCCTCTAGGGTATCTTCAGCATCCTCACGGGCCTGCCTTGGGGAGGACTTATGCCCCACTCCTCTCATTCTGCATATCCAGCAGAGGCCAGGTAGGACACTCCACCGGTCCTAAAATGACAGTGCTTCTTTTGTTTAGGCAGGCTAGTCCCACATACGTCGTGAATGTTGTGCTGTCACCAACAGAGAGACAGCTAATGGAAAGCAATGGTGGTCCCAGCCTAATGTCCCAGTCATTCCCTGGCCTTTCTAGCGTTCTGCCATTTGCCATTCCATTATCTATATCTAGAAGATACTGGGAGCATCTACTGCCCATAAGCTTCAAGAAGTGGCACTAGAGATATATGGGTTGTGTGTAATCTCTGTGGTCCCAGCACTATCCTCTAGACCAGTATGACCTCAAATCTGTGGCATTTCGAATCCATTACTGAGTTGGGTCTCCACAAAACTGTTCACACAGCAGCCTTGAGAAGACAGGATCAAGGCAGGGCTGTGCTTATGGGCCTCCATGTACAAATGTAGCCACTCTGTCAGAGGACCAACACCCAGCCAAAGACAGGGGCAATCTGATGGAGACCACCTTCTCATGTCATATTTCACTACTTTCCCTTAGGCACAGGTTCAGAGCTGTCCAGTCACAGGAAGCAAGAGTGAATACTTTGGGCCACCTGGACTTCAAGGGAATCAGCTAATTCATCTATGTTACCATGTAGATAAGCTTTCATCAGACTATTCATCATGTTTAAACATAAGCTTCGTGAAGTCCATCTCCCTTTGAACACGTTATTCATTCTACTCCTTTCTTCATTAAAATTCCTGCCTGGTGCTCAAACACCAGCAGTCAGTGTCATTGTCAGACATGTCATTTAAGTCTCAATAAATCATTATTAGTGCCAGTGTTGTTTGGAACCACAGCTATTAATAAAGTGTCTCAATGGAAACACAAAGAAGCAGCAAAGCAAAGGCTGATGGGTGAGGTGGCATCAGCCCCATTTTGTCAACAGGGACTACCCCTCCACCACTCATGAACGCCAGCAGCTCTGAAGACCTGCCAAGGATAATGTCCTGCCTGCCTGGTAAAGGCAAACCCCTGTGCTGGCCCATAGCAAGCTGAACCTGCCAAAGGAGATAGGCTGTGTCACAGGGAAAGACATAAAAAAAAATATCATTTAACTCAGAGTTGGAAGTGATGGTTCACAGCAGCAAGGCAATGCTGTACCCAACTGCCTGTATTAGCAGCTGGCTTAGAGGGGTATTTCAACATCTCACGGCAAATGGGACCTTCTCTCATCCCCATGTGGGAGTGCTCACTCCCCCACGCACTTCAATGTTGCAGTGATGAGTCAAGGGAGGGTTGATGGATGGATGTTTGAATTAGCTGAGTAGCACACGCTGACTAGCAAAGCACATGGAGACCAAGTGTTTATTTTTCGTGTACAGCAACATAAATCGCAAGCACCCATCCCTCCCCCGAAGGGCAGCAGCCTGGCTCTCAATGCACACCACCACCCTCCATCCCACCTGCCTGCCCCTGCACCAAGCCAGCTGGATTTGCCATGTAGCCCAAAAAGCTGGCTGATAGTCCTCATACAAGGGATCTGGTGTTTATTTGTAGAAAGAGACAGAGGTGCCGACTGTGGAGATACAGCAGGAAAGGAGGAATAGTCTGCCAGCAGTTTCAGTAAGCACCCAGGATGTTCACACTTTGGAAAGTAAAACTTTGCCTCTGAATTGTAAGAGGTTGTGGCTGCTTTTGTCATCAAACATCTGGCTCAGGAAAGCAAATCACATGGCATAAGATTGCCTGGGAATACAGTGTCTTTCTCTCCCCCTCCCCTCCTTTTCCCTGGTCCCCTTGCTAATAAAATGAAAATTCTCCCAAACCAAGCTCCCATTATGCTCTTTGTCCTTTGCTGGGTGAGTTAGACTCACTACCAATGAGCCTGAACTGCTCCAGGCTTTTGTGCCTTTCTCTCCCCTAACACCATCTTTTCAAATAACGTCCATCACAGAGAGTGACCTAAGGGACACCAGACCTAAGGAGCTCCCTTCAGCAGGCATTTGCTTCATGCCCATAGAAACACATAGAAGAAGACCACACCACAGCTTGTGTGCACTCATGGACCTCACATGGGTGACTGGGGAAAGGCGTGATTAGAGCAATGGGAATTAAACCTCCGATATTCTCCAAGTACATCTTGGGGAACATGTGTGTGTCTGTATGTGTGTGCGTGTCTGTGTGCGTTTTGACAGGGGGGAAAAGGATGGAGGGCAAGTCTCGCAGCTGCATGTAGAAAACCAGATATTTCCCATCTTGCCCCTCCCCAGATCTATCACTGTAAATAGCTTGTCTTGCTTTCCCTTGCTTCTTTTTGTGCTTTCTAAGTCTCTGCAACTCACATGAAAACACCCAACCTTAATTGGCACTGTCAATTCCAGCTGACAGATATACCATAAACCACACCCAGCAATAAAAAATGTAATCCTCTTTCCCTCCCCCACAATGAAGTTCAATTACAGTGAGACAAGGAAGACTCCAGTGGATTGCTGTAGGCAGACTGCAATTTGCTGGATTTATGAAAAGATGTTGTAATCTTGCCAATACTTTGATGAGGACCACTTTGTGCTAATGAAACGAGGTGGTATTTACTCACTGGAAGACATTAAATCCCGCTGAACTAATGGGTGGGTTTTAAGGCTGCCCTAGGTGCTTCACCATGAAACCCAGTGTGATTTACCAGCAAACAATCAACTCCTACCCACTCTCCCAAGCCTTGTGCTTCTCACAACCGCTCCTGATGATTTGCTTTCCTTCCTGTTTCCATCACTGCTAACTGCCACAGCATTAGGGACTCCGCATGCATTTTCTTTCTCCTGCACAACTTCACAAATGCTTGCTGATGTTGTGTGGTGAAGCCTGCTCAGATACAGAATGAAGAGAAGCAGGGGATGTAAAAAGGAGCAATGCCCTCCAGCCAGACCCCTTTATCCTTTGGTACAGTGGAGATGTTCAAGGACTGTTTCAGTCCGGAGCTGTGCCCCATGCCCTCAGCCCCTTTGACAAGAGCCTCAAGTGGGAGGTAAGAGGAAAACCCAAGCTGTTTTGAAAAATAAACACTTGGTCCCTGTGATGTTTCAACCCTTCTCTGTATGCAGTCACAGCACCTCCTCTGCACCATTCCTGATCATGAACCACCACTGTGGTGCCTGGAGGTGCCAGAGAAGAGGAGCATTAGTAATTCTCTGGCCAGGGATGGGCCAGGAAAAGGGGAGCAGTCGAAGGCAGAGGCGGAGCTGGCTAAGGAAGGTGAGATGTAGCACAGCAACTATCTGGAGCCTTCCCAAGGGAAACCACAACCAGATGTGCTTGTTTTGCAGCAGGAGCTTGAGGATAAAACTAAAGGGGACCCTTGGATCCTCTTCTCTGAGGCAGGTGGAGCGAGGGGGTCGGATTTGCTAGCAAGTGCGAGGTGGGAGGAGGAAAGAGCAAGAATTATTCTGAAGGTTGGTGGGACCAAATTACCCCTTGCTCTCTGTCAGGGGTCTGAGATACAAAGCTGTGACAGAGATGTGAGGAGAAAGAGAGGTCGTAGGAAGTGTCCCAAGCCTTTGGATTTGGGTTTTGTCATCAGCAACCCTTGCAAGAAGAGATGAGGTCCTGGCTGATGGCAGAAGTGATCCCTGGGGATTCAGGGCTGGCAAACAGCAGTCTCCAACACCCAAAGCTAAGACTTCAGAAGCAATGTGGGTAGAGGCTTTGGCAGCATCAAGAGCAATATCCTGTTTCCCTGCTGCCTTGCTTCCTGGGTGGTCACTTCCCTGGGGAGGAGAGAGAGTGGAAGAACAGTGTGATAAGGAGGGGACGGGCAGAGTTAGATGGGGTGCAGGAGGAGAAGGAAAGGAGGACTAGGTGGAGGAAATCAGGCCCCTGGTCCCTGCTGCCACCTCAGTATCATGCTGCTCCCTAAGTGGCAGCTTCCTTCTCTCTCCTCACTGAGACAATTCCCTTCTTCACTCCCATCACTGCCCAGAGCCCTGAAGAGCTGGGGGCTTGCTGTTGCAATGCTGGGTGGGACATGAATCCCAGTCAAAGGTTCAAAGATGGGTTTGTGTGCCTGCACACGCTCTTTTGTGCACAGGCAGTAGTGGTGGAGAGGAAAGTCAGTGCTGGCTTTTCCCAGGCTTTTCACTGTGCTTCTCCTCACTGGCAGGTCTGCCAGGGAGGAGAGGTAGGCAGACAGGAACGCAGGCTATGAGCAGAGGGGGAGGTGGAGGAGGTGGCTGCTTGGGACAGGGATGCTGGCTTGTGCTGTGGGTCTTGGTGGTGATAGATCAGTGTGGGATGTCAGAGCCAGAGTGCATGTGGGGGAAGTTTGTACCGTCTGGTGCTGCTTAGATGTTCTCTCATCTTTGATAGAAACAATTGAATTTGAGAACTTGTTTCCCACAAGAAAGGCCCCCAGTGTTCACAAGGGAACAGATTACGGATTGTCCTAAAGATTCACAGTGGCCAGGGCAGTGGAGAAAGCCAAGTACCAGATGATTTCCTTGGAATGCAACAAATCTTTCAGTGTGATAAGAGCAACAATAGCTTTCCCTCTGTCACTCCCTCTGACCTCATATCCAGCAGCTGACAGGATCTTCCTCTCTGGGCAAGTGCTTTCCAGCAAGAGTAAAGCAAAGGTGAGGCCTAATGAACACTCTGGGATGGATGGGTCTGAAGGGACAAGTAGAGGGCAACAGGCTGAGCAGAGGAGATGAGAGATGCCTCTGTGCCACCGGTGCTCCACTTGCACATGGCTCCTTTCTAGGGAGGGTGAGACAGCACTGGTCTAGATTCTCTGCTCAGCCCCAGCCCATGAATTTGAAAGTCACATCCCTTCTAGGCACCTGCAGAGATCCACGGATCACAGGTACAAGAAAGGCTTGATGAAACTTCCTTTCTTCTTCCTTTCTTCACTTCATGATTTTTCATCTGTACCCACTCTGCCCTTGAAAATGGTCAGTAACATCTCTGGGGTGTGTAGACCTGCCACCACACTGACGTACAAAGGTGAGTGGAAAGTGTAGCACTTTGACTGATAGCTGCAGGCTGTCTGCAGAAAATATCCCACCACAACATTATATTAATTTCCCATTTTAGAAGTTAGGCCCTGGCCCATGAGAGCTAGAAGCATAACTTTTAAAAATGCAAGCTTTTTTTAACATGATTTGCATATGATTGATGTAGTCCACGTATGATTAACACCTAGGCATAGAAGTTACACGCATTACAAGAAGGGCATCAGAGTCGATGGTGACACTGACTGAACAGAGGAAACTCATTTATTCTAATTATTGCTCTGCAAATGAGTCAGAAAGGCCTGAGGGGTGTTATTTGTTAGAGGAGCATCCTGAAAAGCCTGACTCCTGGCTGATGAAGGAAAAGAAAGAATTCCCTGGAGTTACCACAAGACATTCAAACAGCCATTCTCCTTGTGGCCCGTAATCCTGACATCCCAGACCATCTCATGTTTACATGAGGTTATTAATCCTCATCACAGCACAAAACAAGCTGCTCCCTCTCATGAGAAACTTAACAGTGTAACTTAACAGGCAAAAGACTTCTGAAAGCCATGGGCAGATGCATCAGCATGAAGTAGCCATGACCAATGCAATGCAATGGTCACCTTTGAACTCCCCACTCCACAGTGGAGCTGGTGCACTGCACAGCCTGTGATTCACTGCACAAGCAGCTGCATTTTATCTGAAAGAGAAAAGTTGCCTATGAAACCACTAAACACAGCCCTGGGGGTGAATCTCCCACTGACCATATCACAGCTATTGCAGCCCATGATTCCTGATAGTAGTGATGGTGGGTTTTAGATTAATCCGCTGTCATTTCATCATTTACACTAAATGCCATGGTTCTTTGATAAACATTTCAGGCCTTTTTCCAAACAATTTTTCCATTCAGAGCTGATGAAAACAGGCTGTCAGCACTCCCAGTAGAAACACCCTGCTCGTGGCAACAGTCACTGTCTGGCCTAGTGGTCTCCCTGGAAAAAGTCCAAGTGGGAAGGCAGTCTCAAGGTTCCATTCCTGGAGCTGATTGAGTCTGGGAGGAAGGTGACCACTGTTTCAAGAAGCTGATGATGCTCTTTCCTTCTAAGGGACTTAGGGGACCACAGAGCGTGAGTTTTGTTAGCTTTAATGCTGGACTGAACACCAGCCAACCCAAAAAATGAGGAGGGGGATGATGGCAGCCCCCCCATGGTGAGGCAGAGGAACCATTTTCCCAGAACAAAGCATAGGTTGTCTTCCAGGTGTTGGAGCTAGCTGCCTTTATCTGGTGAGCTCTCCAGCATCTTCTCCCTCCTTCCTTTACAGGTCTGCTGGGAAGCACTGACACCTGAAAGCACAGACCCCCAGATGACTGGGGGCTTCCTTGCGGAGACTGTCCTCCAAATGCTGGTACTTCTGTATTCATCTCACAGAGCTGAATGAGGAACTCATTTCAATGGGAGAGAAGTCTGAACTTGGAGTCAAACACTGCACAAGTAGAGCCCATCTCTATCTGTGGGAAGTCATCGAACCCAGAATTATGGCCAAATTCTGATTTTAGAGACTGCACCATGCTAAATCAGGGCCCATGGGACCTGTTGGGTTTGACACCACAATTCAAAAGATGTCCCTGAGAGGCAAGAGCTGGCCTGGAAAGGCATCTCAGACTTAATACCCCTTCCCTGGATTTCAGCATGGGTCCTGCCAATAAAGGGTCCTGCAGCATCATTCATCTGTGATTCCAAAGTTTGTCCTTAGGAGCTGAGTTCATTATGGCCAAACTAAAATGCAAAGCTTAACTAGATCACAAAGCAGGAGGGAAAGGATGACAGTCTGTATGTTGAGTTACGAGAGTCTGGCAGTTTCTTTTTGGAGTCTTTATTAGGTTATTGTCCAAAGAGTCCTTCGCTGTTTATGACACAATATAAATACTGTCTCACTTCACCTCCTGAAACAGTGGACTGTTCTTTGCTGCAATGCCATTTACAGGTCATCTCGATAACCTGCCCCACAGGAGGAAGTGACAAAAATAGATCTCCCAATTAAAAAAACTCTTTTTTTGCACTATGCACCAATATTTTGCCTCTATTGATGTAATCAAACACCACGTTGACAGCGTGTGAAAAGTCTAAAATAAAGACTCCCTTAATCTGGAAATCAGCACCTGGAAGTGTGCAATCAAGGACAGCTGAAGAGGAGAGAGAGCAGAGCTTGTATCCAATATACTGAGGCATTGTTCAAGACATCCAGCTTTGCTGAGGGCCAGCGACATCAGTAGAAGATAGCTGTTCTACAGAGAGATATGTAAATAATGGGGTGGTTTTTTTCTTGGCTATGCTCCCTTTTCTTATCTGGACTTCTACTATAGGTGGATTTTTGAGGCCTTTTGTTGGACCTCTGTTGCTCCATGTATCTCCAAAAATGTCAGAAGCATCTGCAGTGTGTGCTTAGAATAATAAGAGAGTGTATAAGGAGCTCTGTGTGGACTTTGTGAGTGTAACAGTCACAGAGGTATGTACAGAAGTCATGAAGTTTCTGGGGAGCTATTATACATGAGCATTATAGTCAAAACAACTTGAACCTGGTAGCCTTTTTTAATCTTCCATTGTTAGCAGGATGTGCTTGTCCATACACAGCTCACAAGCATAACTTTGATTCTAAGGCTTTATTTAGAGAGATAGACAGGAAAACCTAGACAGAGAATTCATAGATAATAGCAGCACACATGTAGAAGCGGAAGTAAAACACGGCCAGGCCAAAAAGAAGGGGCAAACATTCAGGCAAAAATATGACTTATTCCTCAAGTAACCAAATTTTAGTTGATGATACACCCTCCAGCACAGGAACTATTTTGCTGAGGATGAGGTGTTTTTTTTCTATCTGGTACATTGAAGCAGGGTTGAATTCATGGAAATCCTCAAGTCTCAGAGTTGCAGAACAAAACAATTAGAGATGTCCCTTCCAACTTTATAATCGGTGAATCCAAGACCCTCTGAGAACAACATCTACCTGGGATCATATGGAAGGTCAGAAGTAGACAGTTTAAGTATCCAGTTAAAGGAGATCAGCTCTTTAATGTTAACTAATCCCAGTGGACAGCTGACAAATGAGGCTATTTAAAGAACTATTTACTTTCATTATTCCAGACTGAAGAATGAATTGTTTGAAAAAATCAGAATTGCTTCACAACTGATCACAGCTGAGGAAAAAGACAGAAAAGGTCAGATGACATATTGTGAACTAGTTTCCCTTCTATGAAACTGTCTAATCAGCTTGGCTTAATTACAGAACACAGCCCCCTCCTAGATGAGACTGCAACATAGAAAAATCTGTGGCCAATTTGGATACAACAAAAAAATAACATCTCACAGAAATCCCTGATGTCCCCATATTGTTTGCATGGGGACTAAGTTGTTCCATACACACAAGTTCTTGTTTAGATTGCTTGCTGCCATCCTCAAGAGAAGATATTGCAGTGGAAGGGGAGAATGAACTAACATACTCTAAACCATTCCTTACTCTCTTAGCTTCATGTCACGGTAAGTAATGAGTTTGGTACTACATCATGGCAATGTTATGACAGAAAGCAAAGCCCTTCTGACCTCGAATTAATCCTGTCTTCTCTGAGAGCTTTGTTTCAGGCTACACTGGGGACATGTGTGTGTAACTTTAGATGATATCTGAAGGCATTTCAGATGTTAGCCAAAAATGTGCTTTATATTTATGCTGGATTTTGTTGCTCCTTTCCATCCAAAATAGTTTTGGAGAAGGTGGGGAAATAGGTGGAAAATCCCTTGATATCCCAAATTCCCAGAGTACTAAACTTAAAAACAATTATCAAAAATGTCACTACCACATGACCTGTGTCTGCTGAAATGTAGAGAGCTGCATTCAGGGTTATTACAGCCACTTAAACTGGAGACAGAAAGTCAAGAAAATCACACATTGCAGGAATAAGCTGGCTATCTCAGATCAAACAGAGGAGAAGAACAAGCCAGTTTATGCATCTAGATCATAGAAATTAGAAATGAAAGAAGTCTATGGGGTATTTAGACCATGCACATGTTGACATTTATGGAAAAGTTCCCATGCTGATTCATGGAAGAAATATATCATGTTCCCTGTTGGTCTACAAAATCTCTTCAGACCATTCAGTGTTAGTGAGTTTCTGTCAATCAGCTTTCTCTTCCACCTGCATTGTTCCTGTCCCTCTCAGGACACCCAAGACATTTGTCCATTATCTGGCCAGTAAACAGTTGATGTCTAGTTTATTTTAATTCCCGTTTCATCTAGTTTCAACTTCGAGTGAAAATGGAGGAAGCAAGATTCTTAGAAGAGAGTTTCTTTGCATACTATGTGACAACTTGTGCATGCAGTTTTCAAACCTCTGGAAAAAACTTGGATAGGACTAGAAACTCCTTGAGTTCCTCCCCATAGGATTCACACACATAGCCGCGAAGGTCAGACCTAAGGTTTCACCATTATGGGAGGCAGGAATTGAGAACAACCCTATGCTTACAGGGCAAGGACACCTCTGCTGGGAGGTGGGAGACAAGGAGTTAATGCTGAGCAGCAGTAAGGACACAGCTGTATCCAGAAATTGTCTGGACTCTCCAAGGGCATATCTGGGGCAGCTGAAGTGAGTAGATAACTTACCCAGCATCCCATAAAAGAGGTGGGACAGGCTGTTGATATGCTTGCTTATTTTATTTAGAGTGTGGAAGAAGTCTCTGGGTTGTGCAAAACCTCACTTTGGATTGGAACCAAGACTAGGCTAGAAAAAACCTTTGAACCTTTAGTGTCATATGGGATCCCTTAAGTGTCTTCTCTGTTTGGTAGTTCTGGTCAAGTGTTTTTTCCATAGTGATAGTAAGGGAGCAGTAGAGATGGCAATGCAAGGAGCTGTAAGACCTGCTGTGCCACTTAGATCCAAACAAGTCAATGGGTCTAGGTGGGATTCATCCTAGGGTGTTTAGGGAGCTGGCACGAGAGCTGGCTAAGCCTCTCTCCATCATTTATCACTGGTCCTGGCTAACGAAGGAGGTCCCAGATGACTAGGGGCTGGCCAATGTGATGCCCATCCACAAGAAGGGATGGAAGGAGGATCCAGAAAACTATAGGCCTGTCAGCCTGACCTCAGTGGCTGACAAGGTTACAGGGCAGATCACACTGAGTGCCATCAGTCGGTACGTACAAGACAACCAGGGGATCAGGTCCAGCCAACATGGGTTTCTGACAGGAAGGTACTGCCTAACCAATTTGATCTCATTCTGTGACTGGATGACCTGTCTGGTAGACGAGGGGAACCTGTGGATGTGGTCTACCAAGACTTCAGCAAAGCATTCAACACAGTCTCCCACAGCATCCTCCTGGAAAAGCTGTCAGCCCATGGTTTGGACAGGAGCACCTTTCGCTACCTTAAAAACTGGATGGATGACCAGGCACAGAGAGTGGTTATGAATGGTGATGCATCCAGTTGGTGTCTGGTGACCAGTGGTGTCCCCCAGGGACCAGTACTGGGCCCTGTTCTATTCAACATCTTTACTGATGACCTGGATGAGGGGTTCAAGTCTACCATTAGTAAATTCATGGATGACACTAAGTTGTGAGGGAGTGTCGACCTGCTGGAGGGTAGGGAGATGCTGCAGAGGGACCTGCACAGGCTGAGTTGATGGGCTGAGGCCAATAATATGAGGTTTAACAAGACCAAGTGGAGGGTCCTACACTTTGGCCACAGTAACCCCCTGCAGTGCTCCAGACTGGGGGATGAGTGGCTGGAGAGCAGCCTGGCAAAGAGGGACCTGGGAGTACTGGTTGATTAGCAGCTGAGCATGAGTCAGCAGTGTGCTCAGGTGGCACGGAAGGCCAATGGCATTTGGCTTGTATCAGGAATAGTTTGGCCAGCAGGTCTAGGGATGTAATTCTGCCCTGTACTTGGCACTGGTGAGGCCTCACCTCGAGTACTGTGTGCAGTTCTGGGGCACTCACTTCAAGAAGGATATTGAGGTGCTGCAGCACGTCCAGAGGAGAGTGATGAGACTGGTGAAGGGACTGGAGGGAAAGTCTTATGAGGAGGAGCTGAGGGAGCTGTGGTTGTTCATCCTGGAGAAGAGGAGACTCAGGGGGGACCTCATCACTCTCTACACCTACCTGAAAGGTAGTTGTAGGCAGGTGGGTGTTGGGCTCTTCTCCCAGGCAATTAGTGACAGGACAAGAGGGAATGGCCTGAAGCTGCACCAGGGGAGGTTTAGGTTGGATCTTAGGAAGCACTTCCTCACAGAAAGGGTGATTAGACACTGGAATGGATTGCCCAGGGAGGTGGTGTAGTCACCACCCCTGGAGGTGTTTAAGGAAAGATTGGATGTAGCGCTTAGTGACATGGTCTAGCTGATGTCGTGGTGTTAAGTCATAGGCTGGACTTGATGTTCTTGGAGGTCTATTCCAGCCTCAGTAATTCTGTGATTCTGTGATTCTGTGAAGACAACTAGAAAGTTATAATTCTTTTCTTGTAGTACAGATGAACAGAGAAAGAGAGGTTTAGGTTCCATGGTGGTAAATTCAGGATTAGCAAGATCCCCTGAAGTTTCATGAATTGAGACTTATCTGTTCCCCTGTCTTTGGGGATCCTCTACCTTCCGTGCTCTTTGCTGTGTTCAGATTCCTCATGTAAGTGTAAGGAAAGATGCTTACATTTCAACAATAGGCAATTGTTTGCCTGTTTTTTTCTCCCCTTTGGGTCTGTTTCATATGTCCTCTTCTCTGTGGCTTGTTTGGAACAGTTGAATTCTTCTGTGCTGTTCAAATGTTGCTGTGTTGGATGTCATGGCCTGAAGTGTCCAGTCCTGTCCATGCAACTGTCCAGCTCTATCTCACCTCAAGCATATCAATTAAGATCCTGTTTGCTTTCAGCTCCCTCTACAGTTAACAGAAAGAGAAACCATCTGAGGGTTACAGAGGTCACCTGAGGCACAGCCAGAAGGCCCTGGTCTCTCTCCATTGACTGAATGGGGACCTCAGCTTATCTGTGCTCCTAACCTAGGCAGCTCACTTACCGGCTGTAATTTAAAGAAATCATGATGTAAATGTGTAAATGAGCAGGGAATAGCTGAGAGAGGAAGTACTGCTGTCAAAGCAATGAGATGCACTGAGGAGAGACTGGAAAAGGATTTGGTTTTCTGCTTAGGGCTCAAGAAGAGGAAGAACATTTTTAAATACTTGTTTCCCTTGCTGTGAGATGGGAGACAGAAAGAGAAGCCATCTGAGAACATGAGGAGAGGAAACAGGTAATGGACCAGAGTAACAGCGGGTGGTAGTCAGATTCAGAATAACTTAATGGCACTCTAACTTATCCCAACAATGAGCAATGCTCAGGTTCATATGTTTTTCACAAACTATTATAATCTTTGCTGGTGCAGAAGAATTGCTACCTCCACAGAAGGATTGTGTATCAAGGAACCAAGCTGCCTCTACCGTTAACATTATCCTCTCTCACTTCTTTCCTGTCCTTTCCTGGCTCCCACATCCCACCAAATGAACAAAGGTTTTAGTGCAAGGTAGACAAGGGTTTTCTGGAGTGCTAAAAGATGCTATTTTATGAGAGCAGCTACAAAAGTAAGGTCTTGAAATTTGCAGCCACTCGCCTACATTTTTGTTAAGAAAATCAGTCTTCAATTTTTCTAACTCTTGTGTGTTGCCTTCCTTAACTCCCATATCAAATCCTACAGAAAATAATATTTCTCACGCAGAACCAGTTTGTACTGTTACTGTTTTCCATTAGACGGCCATCAGGTGGCTGTTTCAGCAGCAACAGTTCCCTTGAGTTCATGAGACCAATTGTCAGAAATATTAAGCATCCTGATGACAAAATTATGTTCTTGCACAAACCATCTTATTCTCTAATATTCTGGGCATTTCTCTTACTTCCGTCACAAAACTAGTCCTTTTAGATGAGGAGATCATGCAATGGAATGAAATTTGGCTTAGTGTGTTTTCTTTTTTTTTTTTCCATTTTTGTGTGTTTGGGCTGCAATTTTTACTGTTCAGCATTCAGAAGACCAGTTAAGCTGATTCTTCGTGTGGTCCAACAAAAAGGCATGACATGACCCAAGCATCAGGGACATAGCCAGCTAACTGAAGAAGAGTGAGAAATTATTGGGAGATCTGAAAGTGGCAAATAGAGAAATTTGTGGTGAAACTGCAAAAACAAAACAAGAGAGAGTCTTTCTGAGCCAGTAGAGGGCATTTCTTTAGATTGGGGAGGAGGAACTTTGCTATGTCCCAGGGAGGAAAAGTTGTGTTCTCCAATCAGTTGCGTTTTTCCTGCGGTTATAATCGAGAATTTGAATATGTGGCACTTGTCATCCTTACACCTTCCTTCAGGAACTGAACACACTAAAAAGCATTAATTTAATTTCACTGGCACAGCATTGATCCAAGAGTTTGCTGGCAGCCCACCTCACTGTCTCTGACAATTCTGTGGTCAAAAATAACAACCAACAGCAGTCATGGCTAACTGGGTCTCAGCACCCTAGGAACAGCATTTTATTAAGGAGTACCATGGCTCACTTCACGGATGTCTCTCACCTCCTTTCTATTTGAAGCAGAACAGTCAAGGGAAACAGCCAGCAAGCTAATAACCACCACAGCCTATTGGGAAGATAGGAATAATTATTTAAACCAGTCTTGAATTACTCATTGGCATGCATCTAATTAACAAATTCCATTTATTCCTGTAACTATTGTGCAACAATTAGTGGGTGTTAAATTGAGCTCTTCTGCCGGCAATTTCAATGGTGTAATTTTGCCAAGATGTCTCTGTTTTGCCTGCAATGCCTGGTACCACTGAGAATAGTCTGGAGGTGGTCAGAACACTTCAACTAAATTTACTTTTGCTGAAAAGTACCATTCCCTCAAAGCCTGGGGCATTTTTGGGGACAAAGCGATTTCAAGCAAGTTTTTTCTCCGGACAGATTTCTGAACTCTGAGACCTGCTGGTCACTTCAGACATCTGAATAAAAGCATAGAGCCAAAAACAGATGTTCTGACACGATTATGATTCACATGCCTGTTTGGTTTTGTGTTGTGTTTTTTTATTAAAAAAAAAGAAAAAAAGAAAAAAAAAAAGAAAAAAAAAGTTGATCCTGCTTCAGGGAGGACAAGAAAAAAAAATTAAATTTCAAAACTTTGAAAGATTTCACAAAGCCAAATTGTCTTCCTATGGCAATGCAAGGATGTCCACCCCAGGGTGCAGAAATGTTCCTCAGGCTGGGAGAAGGAGCAAGCCCCACCAAGAGCACAGGGCTCTCTCTTGTATTACTGCACCCAGTGCCAAAGATATTGCAAGTCTTTGAGGCCATGGAAATCAGCAGGGGAAAAAAATGGGTCTCTTTGCAAGCACATCCTGAATAGCTGAATTGCCAGAAGATGTTCAGTTTCCAGGAGTTTCTTCCTGTGGGCTGGTGGTATGGCCTAGGCAGGTATTTCTCTTCCTAGATATGCTCCTGAAGCTGGAAGTAACAGCATGGTTCTAGAACAACCTCACCTACCAAAAAAGGAGGCTTTTTTCCATATGCTGGGCTTTGGTCATCCTATTTACAATATGCTTCTGTCTCATACAGGGAATCCCACAGCCAGGCATGACTGACTATGTAAGCCAGATCCCAAAGTGAGACTGAGCTGTAGCTGTAGGTATTTCACTTTAGGAGGCATTACAAAGGCTCCTTTACCCAAGCTACAGCTCAAGATATGGGCCTTCCCTGCCTAATGTTGAGAGATTAAATAAATAAATAAACAATAAACAAAGTCCTGGTACTAGCTGTATTTTGCACAGAGCTCACCAGGGTCCTGCAATTGGTATGTGCCTGCCAGCATGAAGCTGCCAAATCCTCCCACACGCGTACACCTGATTCTGCCAATAGTGAGCTTAGCCCCTCCTGGGCAGGACAAGTACCACATCTCTCATAATTTTCCTGAGGTGTTTCCCTTTATTTATCAGTTTCCATTTTGGCTAGTTTGAGTCTAACCTGGTTTATGTGAGTTCATATTGCTTTTATATTAATTATCGCTAAGAGATCTTGGCTGCTCCCAGGGCCTTATTTTTTCCCAGCATGAAATGGACACTTGCTACTTTTCTCTTCAACCATCCTCATTCTCATCCACTAGGTTTTTTATGTCTCTCCTATAAATAAAAAGCTCCCTGAGATATCCAAAGTGTTGCTTAAAAAAGAGGTGAGGGAGCTTGGTCTGGGGGTATGGACCATTACAGAAAAGACCAGGTGCTTGGCATGTCCCCAGCTTGCAAAGGTGGGAGCTGTCACAAGTCTGAAAAATATCAGTGTGGGAGTTATAAATAAAAGCTTTAAAGCCAGGGTTTTAAAAAGTCATCTTTAAATGCTGCATAATTTATAGCCTGCTGCAAAGAGAAGAGCGTGTGAGCTCTGGAAGCTTGGCTAACCCATTCCTTGCTCCCTCCATAGCTGAGCTGTTCTTATGCATGTGGTGAGGTGTGTGCTGGGCATCCAA
This sequence comes from Ceryle rudis, assembly GCA_033439905.1. Lineage (NCBI taxonomy): Eukaryota > Metazoa > Chordata > Aves > Coraciiformes > Cerylidae > Ceryle > Ceryle rudis. The sequence continues at coordinate 245,669 of JAAGNO010006770.1, forward strand.
AATTCAGGATTTTAGGCAAGTCAGTGCCTCCTTCCACAGATTTACCTGGGTCACTGCGTCTGGGTTCCTTTCACCTCCTGGTGTCTCAGTATGAACGGGAAATAAATATCTTTGGCCTCATATTGCAAAAAAATGGGGTCATGAGTAGGGATGCTAGACACAGGTAAGACAGTGCTGAGAGATAAAAAGAAACTCAGCAATAAACAAGCTGGCTCACCTTGTGCTCCGTACAAGTGATTTACTCTCCCATTGACTCAACTGCTCCACTTTACAACAGGGATTATCCTAAAAGGTTGAGAAACTTATTTCAATAGCAGCTACAAAATGCTTTGCTCTTCCCTAGCAGAACAAAGCCATATGAAAGGCAGGGGGTAAGAGCCTGCCTCAAGGAAAGCTGGAATAGCTGCCAAGCTGGCATTTACAGGAATCATTTCATCCAGCCCTGGAAATGCAGCTACCTCTAAGATTTAACATAGCAGCTGTGCTATCGCCATCCAACAACAATAAACAACAGGAAGCAGAATGGGATTTCAAGGCAGTTGAGTCTCCCGAGAATATCTAGCCCACCACATTATCATTGCTGCCCCTTTTCCCCAGCTGGAAACAAGTCTGGAAATCATGAGTCCTAAAACAAAGTAAAATA
>JAAGNO010006770.1:246411-272396 GCA_033439905.1 Ceryle rudis
AAATAAAATAAAATAAAATAAAATAAAATAAAATAAAATAAAATAACATTAAAATAAATTAAAATATAAAATAAATAAATAAATAAGGTGTCAAAACTTTAATATTAATAGCAAATAGCTGTCATGCTGATGCCTTGCCAGAAAGACGGTCTAGTGTATGCTCTGCTGCCCATTTCACCACCTTGGGGTTTGCTTCTGTGGTGATGTAGAAGGACCAGTGCCACCTCTCTGGTCTCTCTCACCTGCATCTCCCCAGACATCTGCATCCAAGCCTTGACTTGTTCGGAGCTTGCTGAGCTGGTGAGGTTTAAGAGGATCTCACCACCCAAAGTGCTGTGGCTTGAGGCTATAGATTTAAGCAGAAGCATTAAGCACCCTGCTCTTTAACTCATTTCTAATCCATTTATTTAAACTTCAGAGTGGTTTTAAAGCACAAGAATCAAAGGCGAGAGCAATTTAGAGTTTTCCAGCCCAGCTCTGAGATCTGACCTTTGCACATATCCTGGCTGCCTTTAAAAGTGCACTAGCATAAAAGCACAGTTTGTGACAAAGCATCTGGAAGGATTAAAAACTTTCTGCAATGTAGTGTGCTTCTGTCAAAGACCTCTTTCCTATCTCAACTCAGTTGCCAAAAAAAGATCTTTCCTTGGGGGGCTTCTGACCCGCCTGAGGGATTTAGAGAAGAATTGCTGAGAAGAGCATATAGTGATTTGATTAAGGGATAAATGTGAGAGGGAGAGGAGGGGGGTAAAGGATAGAAGGGAGAAACAGGATTAAAATGAAAGAAAATAAAAGAAGTGGGAAGTAACCAAGCTGAATTAATCTGCGTAAGGCAAAGTTTGGGGATGCATTTTGGAGTCTAGACTTTGGGGTCTGTTTTCCTCCTGGTAGGCATGATACCCTTCAGCAGTGCACAAAGCTAAAACTTGAGGGGGTCTCAAGGAATGTTAGAACAGTAAGGATGGAGTTGCTGAAACAAAGCAGAGAAAAAGCAGAAAGGCAAGGGGCTTTTAAAGAATGGTTTCAAGCCCTACTGTGAGCACTTCATACTGCCTGCCTGCTTATGCTCCCTCCTTGGACAATGCTTGGGAAATCATTACCTGATCCCTCCCACCTTTGTTTACAAAGGCAATCTGGGTCACCTAATCCCCGCTTTATTTCTTCTCATTCTGTGTGGATCGTCACTATGAAGTAAGTGGTAACCAATCTCCCAGCCCATGGAGTCAGCCTGTCTTCTTATTTCCTTATTCATTTAAGCAGACACCTTAGAAAAGCTGGAAAATATTACCAAAACCCAAGAGACTCAATACTCTGAATAAGAAACCAGTATTTCAGTCTTGGACGTGACATGAGTCTGGGACACGAGACAGAGCCAGGTATGAAAACAGGCCCTTCAGATGAGGAGCAGTCAGTCTCTGGACATACTACTGCTTTCTTGGTTTGTCTGAGGTTTTTGTTGTTAGCGTTGTGGGATTTTCTTTTGTACTTTTCACTTTCTGCTCCCTCACTCCTCCACCCTGAATTGGCCTGATGTTAGAAACTGATGGGAAATGAAGAAGCTGCCTGCTAGGACAGTTTCTTCCCTCTTCATGATCTTTTCTGCATGCCAGCTCTCCCACTGTGTTATTCTAAGTGTATTGCTATACACCACCATGATAGGTGCTGTATAGATTGAAAAAAAAACAAAAACAAACAAAAAAAAAAAAAGAAAAAAAGAAAAAAGAATGGAAGAAACTGGACAAATAAACTGTTTCTTCATGTAATACTACTGATGCCTTATTTCCCACTGATGTGTGTCTGGTGATTAATGAAGACCTCTGTTAGAAACTTTTCCTGTTCTCAGGACTCTAATTTTAAACACATGAACTTGTGCTACCAAGTATCTCTCTGTATCTCTCTCTGGGTACTTTTTTTTTTTGCTTGTATCTCAGAAAATCTCTAAGAACACTTATCACTTGGCCAACAGGTTTGACAGTTGTTTGGAAGGGAACACACTGAGACGTACAAATGCAGACAATATAATTGATCAAGCCTAGCTTCCTTAGGAAATTGGGTGAAGAAGATCCTGCCCAAGAAGGATGAGCCCTCCCACAGAAATGTTATTGCCTCACAGCCAAATAAGCTGCAAGATTTTGGGGCCCTTGAGGTCTGAGCTAAGAGACAACCAGTTGATTCAGATGGACAGGCAGGGGAGTTCAGCTGAACAATCAGACAATATTGAGCTTAGTCAGCTCAAGCAATGCCAACAGGCACTTGAACTGCTTTTTCTCCTATGGCTATGCTGCTTGCCAAATATTGAGGTTTGGAAGGCATCTACCCTACATCTCTGCTGGGGTCAGAAAGTTTTAGGTCAGCTTGTTCAGGCATGAACTGGAATAGGGGAGGACATTTCACTCCATTGGATGAATGCCCCAGTACAGCTTCCTTATGCCAAGCTGCATTTTAAAGAGAGCATCCCCACTGCAATGAGGTGGTGGCTCTGGCTTTGGAAGTCATATCTCACCTAGCTTTCACACTGAGGGGAATATCAGTGTGATGTAAGGATTTTCAGCTGGGAGCTCAGGCTGTAAAAGTGGACCAGAAATTTTGATGGATATCCTGTAAAGCAGGATGCAAATGAGCTTGATCGAGTTTCAGGTATGTTCAACTTGAGCTGTAGTCCTGCCTTTAGCTGCCAGGCAGTTGTATACAGAGAGACAGAGGATCTCAGCGCTATTCACAGTGTGAATTCACACAGTGACTACTGTGCTGGATAAGGTGTCTCAGTTCAACAGTTGAACCAAAGAAGAGAGCAACACTGAACTACTGTACACAGAGCTAGCAGAGGGAGAAAGGAAGTCAATCACCAAGAAAATATGTCTTATGGTGACAACTGCTCCACTGAGAAGTATCCTCAAAGACATAAGGAAAACATTATACTTTTTTTTTTTAGTGTGTTAGCAGCACAATGGAAATGAGATCTGGAGTGGACACCATATGGCACAAGCTTCTGTTTTCCTCCAAGAACAGACTGGAGAGGAAGGTCTACTTGATCCTCACTGTTTCATGTTTCTTCTACACTCCTGGTGGTTATCATATATGGCCGTTTGCTCCAAAGAGTATAGAGGGTGTTTTGTATCACAGGAAGGTTTGAACAGACAACCCATGTCAGACTGGGTCCTTCTATTCCATAACACCACTGCTGACAGTGGCTAATAGCAGATGCCAGGGGGTAAGATTATGAACAGGGTGTGTTGGGAATGTGTTATTCTTCCATCAGTCTGCAGCTTCAGGACTTCCAGAGATGGAGATGAGGACTTTCTGCTTGAAAGCTGCCAGTACTTTTTTTCTGTCTGCCTTTTATCTTTGAGATCCTGACATAGCACAGTTAGGGGCCTCTGCAGTGATGAACTGTCTTATGAATATCATTTCATATGAAAAAACATCAAGATTTCAAGGTCTCTGAACCCAGCCCAAGGAGACTAAAATGACATAGTGCAGGTGTAATTGTAAACGGACATAGAAAATACAATCTCTTGTGAAGAATTCCCAGGGCATTGCCTTCAATTGTCTATTCCTGAGCTTTACCTGGAACACAGGTAAGTAAATCAAGGAAGGATCACTTACTACTAAAGCCCTCCTCAGCATTTCCCCTCCCTCCCATGGCCAGCTTACTCCCACTGAACATGTTCACTGACTTAGACAATTTGTTTCTATTATCTGTCTGTTGTTTGGCTAATTCACTTATGAAAAATGGGACATAGGCTGTTAAACAGAAATTTGAAACTGAGCGTAAGTGCAAGGTGGGCATTGTGTCTCTGCAATTTACAGACACAGATTTCTCTCCCTTCCTTTCACTCTTTTTAACTCTTGGTCACTCTTGCCTTGCTGAGATCTTGCAGTGTTAACTGTTCATGCTCAAGACCTGCTCAGCCCTTGAAATAGGTAATTTAACAAGGACTTTCTGGAGCAAGAGACAGCAGGACCTAAGAAGATGAAACTCATTATGAATCATTTTAATACCAAGACACTCACTACCTCATTTCTCATGGTGGGCTTTGCCAGAACCACCATACATCTGTGCCTTAACCATAAATATATTGACTTGTCCACAATAAGTTTTATGTGGTTTAGGCCTGATGTAGTTTGACATTGCCTGATAATTGCTAATCCAGTCCAAGGCTGAACCACACATGGATGGGTTTCCCTGACCTCTCTGGTAGTCAGGCCATTAGATTTGGCCTGAATAGACCCAAGAAATATGTGGTTCCCACCCTCAATTTCTGTGGGTCCCTGGAAGACTTCTCTTAATAGAAACACAGTCCCTGGGGTATTTCAAACTCTGACTGGATAAAGCTGGGCTGAAAAACCTTATTATTATTATTATTATTGTGTTTTTGTTTTCTTTTCCCGTGGAAAATATTGATATTTCACCAAACAATGAAAATGCTTGGCCAAGAGCCCTCCATTTCAGTACAGAAATGCTCCCCCATGGGAGCGGTAGCTGGTATGCTTTGTGTCACTGTCCTTCCCTGTGAGATGACATTCCTGGCTTGCCCACATCTCTCATGGTATAGCATGGTCCTCTCTCTTGCTGAGACAATGACATGCACCATGGAAGTTGTATCACCATGGTGCTTTGTGAGAAACGCACTTCACATGGCAAGACCAGCTGCTAGAGCAGGATGGGGTCATAAAACTTTGCAGTGACAGCCTCTAGGAGACACTGTCCAAAGATTTGCCAGATGAATCTCCAGGCCTCCTGACACACTCTGAAGCCTTGTTGAGAGATTGATCATAACTTAAAACAATTTTGCTTTCACTGGCAGGCAAATTTTCCACTGAAAAATATTCTGATGGAAAACTTCAAGCAGCCCCAGAGGAAGTTCTTTTCAATGTCCTTTGCATTGTAGTTTACCAACTTAATCTGACTTTTCTTGGATTTTTTTTAGTGTTGTTTCTGCTTAACTTGTGATAACATCAGGAAAGCTCCCTTTTATACAAATGTGAGATCAGGGGAAGCTGACATATGTTACTAACAACATATGGAAGAGTTTGTACCTTTCCAAATGTACAGATTTACAAGGTGAGTTCTCATAAGTTTCTGAAGAGAGGAAGATGTTTCACTGTCTTTTATATGTATTATCAACAAAATTCCTTTCAGATCTAAATCCAGCAAATAAAGATCCCCTGGTTTTTATGTTTATTTGCAAAGAGTTTTGAACCTCAGTATCCCATTCAACTTGTTTGGTTTTTTTATTTCTTCTTAAGACATTTCAGGATGGTGAAAGGTCCCCAGCTGCCTGAGCTAGAGATTCTTTTTTTGTTTGTTTTTCTTTTTTCCTTCTTTTTTTTTTTAATTTTTTTCTCTTTTTTTTGTCTTTTTTTTTTTTTTTTTTTAAGACAGAAGCAAGCAGAAATTCTCATTCTGTAGCTGAAGATCCCCAACTGACTGGACATCTCACATGCTTTCAAAAAGTTTACTTTTACAGCTAACATCCAAGTTACTATCTTAGTGAGTTAGCCTGCTCACCTAGGCTGTTAAGACCTTACTTCTTCCCAGACTACAGCAGCTTTCACCCACAAATATTTCTAAGCAGAGTGGGACCAAAAGAGGTGCCACAGAGGTTAAGAACTGAGTACCCCTCGCAGGGCACTGCGCTACATGGAATCCCAGAAACTTCTGTTGTTTTCTGTTCTTTTTTCTCTTCTTCTTCCTTAAGTCCCTACTGTCATATATTCTTTTGTCTGAAGTGATGCTGCAGCAACTGCTAATTGCTCAGCAGCATTTTTGCTGTCCATGTTCTCTAGATCAGCTGCATTCAGCCTGGAAAGGGGGTAGGGGGCATGTTTATATACTTGCAAGTGGGAAAATGCAGTAGACAGCATATTCTGTTCCAGGCTAGCTGTACGGTTCATCTCCAAATCGCAGGTTCCCCCATTAAAACCTACCCACTGCCCCAGGGAAAGGCCTGGCAAGCTCTTCTGACCCAACAGCACTGGCAGCTGTTTGGCAGCTTCTGAAGTGGATCCAATCTGGTATGAGTTTGCTACACTTTCATTTTGTCTACGTCTTCCAAACAAATAACCCAGTCCAGAATCCCAAGCTGTGTTTTGCAATGGAAATGCTTCAATGTCTGGGAATTGCTTCTGCTGCAGGGGAGATACAGAGCACTGTTAACTGTTTAAAGGGTCAGTGAAGAACAGAAGGCAGTCCCACGTTTATGGGTCAAACACTTGCTTCCAGGGCTTGCTAATGAATGTAACATGGTTAGGGAACCTAGACTAAAGATGTCTATCTATCTGAGTCTGTACCCTCAAAATTATTGGACGAGCATTTTTCTGCTTATTTCCTATCTCTCACACGAATCTTTTACTGTCAGACCCCTTAACTGGAAACACTGTAACTTTACTGTTCATCACAGTTCCACTGAATAACTGAGTCCTATTCTGCAGCCCTGTGGACAATCAACACAAATTGAGAGTTATCTTTGTTTTCAGACAGGCATAACTTCTCACATTTAACACCACTGGACTTGATGTGAGGCGCAGCAGAAAGGAGAACTCATCAGTGTTTAAGACCACATTGCCTAGTCTTGTACACAGACATCTTTCTGAACCTGACATTCCTGTATAATCCAAGGCAAGTGAGTGAATCTACTAGCAGCTAATGCAAACTTCACTCAAAGCTGGAAAACAGTGGTGAAAGTATAGCTGTAGGAAGGCCAGGTTTTAATTCTTGTTTGTGTAGTCATGAGAGAAGAAAAATTAGGAAAGAAGAGATTGTTATCTTCCATTCAGAGATCTCTAGAGCTTTTGATTCCCTTTGCCTCAGAGCATCCACATAGAATTGTCAGGGTTGGAAGGACAGGGGACACCTCCCACTAGATCAGGTTGCTCAGAACCCCATCCATCCTGGTCTTAAAAACCTCCAAGGATGGGGCTTCCACAACCTCTCTAGGCAACCTGTTCCAGTGTCTCACCACCCTCATGATGAAGAAATTCTTCCTAATGTCTAACTTGAATCGACCTATCTCTAGTTTTAATCCATTCCCTCTAGTCCTGTCACTGCCTGACAGCCTAAAAAGTCCCTCCCCAGCTTTCTTGTAGGCCCCTTTAAGATACTGGAAGGCCACAATAAGGTCTCCCTGGAGCCTTCTCTTTTCCAGACTGAACAACCCCAACTCTCTCAGTCTGTCCTCATAGGAGAGGTGCTCTACCACGCTGATCATCCTCACGGCCCTTCTCTGGACACGTTCCAGCACACCCATATCCTTCTTGTATGATTGGACTTCATGGATTGGCTGCATCATATTCCAGTGTATATGTGAATGGACAGTTTCAAAACTTTTCCACACAAATATGGTTGTCTTGCTTTATAGCTAGAGTATGGGAACAGGAAGAGGCTGGGCATCCTGCCCCAGTCCATGTAAGAAATCAGCAATAACAGCAAGTGTGGAATCCCTGCCTTTGCTTTATTCCCATTATTGCTCCTCCAGCCTCAACCCTCTTGAACAGAACACTCCTTTCTAAAACTTAATTAAAAGAAAGAAAAATTATTTTTGCAATTTATCTTTAGAATTTCTTCTACCTCCTCATGAGAAATACTAACTGGATAGTTAATAAAAAAATCCATCAATATTCCTGCTTTAGTAAATTACGTATGTCTTTATCACAGAGCTAATCACAGTTCATTTAATCTCCCATTCCTTCCTTATGTTACTCCAGTGCAGCAACAGACAGGCTGATCCAGTCACATAATTCCCTGAAGAAGGCACATTATGTTAGAGTGTGTGTACCTCTAAACCAAGATTTGCCCAGATACAGAGGATGACAGATCAGCTCAATGCAGTATCTTTACTTTTCCTGACAGTTTTATTTAACTTTCCAGCTGCTCTGACACAGGTCAAAGGTCAAAAGCTGAGTCAGACATTTGGAAAACCCACAATACTGCTGGCTCCCAGCTCATCTTAGACCATACAAGCCCTCTAGGACAAACCCCTCCTCACTTCCATCAGTCTCTCCTATCCTAGAGCAAATGGCTTTCTTCTTGGAAGAGGCAATACCTCTTTCAAGCCCCTGACTGAGCAGGATAGGCACAGCTGCACTGGAACACACCTATACTTTTTCTAGCCAAGTACCTTGCAAGTATCTTGAGAGTGGCTGATGTCAGGTAAATTCAGAAGAAAAAAAATATCTTAACCAGCTCATTTGCAAGACTCCTAATCCTTAAGGCATAACCAGCTTGATTCCCCTTTCATTCACAGCTCACCCCAGAGCATTGCTCTACCCCAAGCCACATCCAGATCCCAGAAATTCCTTCTGGCTCAGATTTGCAACTCTTCTCTGATGACAGCATGAGCAGGCAGAGGCCTGGGTCATATTTGCCTCCTTTTTTGGGGTATATCCCTCTCCCTCCATCCTTTCTGCATCTCTGCCCTGATTGCAGGGCAGGACATCCTGAAGCTCCATCACTGTTCTGGCCTAAACTGCAATCCCAGCTGGTGGTGGGATGGCACTGGCTTGCAGCCCAAGGACTAACAGAATTTGGATGCAACTCATCAGGCATGGTGCTGACAGCCCCATCTCAATTAATTATGTTAAGCATTCTCTACAGACCATTGGGATTTAATCAGTAGAGTCAGTAAATGCTTGGGTGTGGATCACCACATCCAAAGCTACCTACCTACATTCATGCAGGTGAATTGTATCTGAAAATGCCTATTTCTCCTTCCTAAAGGTGGCTGGAGAGACTAGTTTGGATGGCAACCTCCACATCACAGACAGATAAAATAAAGTTGAGTAAGTCCTTTATTGCATCCAACTGAACCAAGGTATGGGCAGATTTTTTTCCCATGAAAAATCCTCTTCTTCCACTTCCTCTGCATTCACCTCTTCATTGCATCAGCACAATGAAGATTCTTAAGATTTTCTCTGTATCATGCTGTTTGGGAAAGTTCAGTCAAAACAGCTGTTTCTAACTCCCATCTCACAGATGCTGCCATGTTTGTTCTCAGAACAACTGCCATTTCATCTTAATTTTCTTCACTTAGAAGGCTGTTACTCCAGAACCTGTGTAAGCCATCTCAAGTGCTAAGGTGGAACCACCCCTCTCAGAAGCTGATTAAATTGTCTTGTCCCAGACATAGACCCTATCTAAGTAACCTAGAGTTCACCCACTGTTTCTCTGAGATCCTTGGTAGGAAGGAGAATTTACCCCTGTCAAGCTCAAGGGGTATGTTATAGTGATGATTCAGCAGGAGATACCAGGACATCAGAGTCTTTCCTCCCAAATAGCTATCATTTGATTTTTGAAGCAATATTTTGATAAGGAAGTATGACACAAAACAGAGGAAAAAAAGAGGGAAAGAAAACAACCCATGCCATAAAATTTGTTGGGTCAGTGTTGTGCCATGTCATTGAAGAAGGTTTATTTTGGACACGGCTTGGGGAGCTTTTGCATTTTCTAAACAAGTGCATACATCCATCACTCCCCAGTGGCCACAATGGTACCCATAACTGACAGCTTTGTAAAGTCTTTGGGATAATCAGAACAAAGGCTGGTGCCTCTTGAGTAAAGAATTTCATAAAGGAAGAATCAAATACTAGATAGCTATGTTAGCATATTCAAAATGATATCTTTCCTACTTTTAGATTTGCTTTCCCTACAGAGCTCTCAGAACATCTGACAAAGTTGATCAGTTGATTATTTTCAGGGAAGAATCTTGGTGGGCAAACTGAGGCACGGGCTCAGGCACAGGTTGGTGTCAGAGCTTGAGAAGAGGGTCCAGCTCCTCCCATGCTTGTGGGTAGTGATAGCCAATATTTCCTCAGAGTTTCCTCCATGGCATGACTCCAACTGGCGTCCTTATAGCCAAGCTGGACTCATATCCCCATATAAGTGCTGATACCCTCAATGGAGTCTGTAATTACGGTCTTTGCTGCCTGGCTGCCCTCTCCCCTGACTTCCCTCAGGGCCTGGACACCTGTGTTGAACTGTGATTGCCTCCTTGTTTATGGCAAAGAAGTCTGGATTCTCCCACTTTATATTTTTAAGACATTTTGCAAAAAAATATGTTTTCTTTTTTCTCTCTTTTTGCCTTGGCGTGTGTTTTTAATTGGATCCACTGCCATTCTTCCCTGCTTGCTAATGTTTTTCTTTGGGGAAGCACAAGTTTTTAACAGCCCTGTAAATACTTACTCCTCTTTGCCAAGCCAAGTTCATTTCTTGGGGATAACATGGCTCTGATCTACTTATCCATTGTACAACAAATGCTCTGCTTTCAGATCAGCCTACTACTGTTCAAATCCATACCTCTCAGCCAGCATTTGTACAGAGCAGGGGAAAGTCACACTTGGCAGATAGTCTTTCCAGGAAGGGTAGGTGCTTCCCCTGAGGGAAATCACTCACCCATCCCAACAGTACTGACATTCAGAGATGCCTCTCATTGGTGCTCAACTCGCCTTTCATACCCCCCTGCAACACCTTTTCTGTAGAGACTCAAGCCTGAAACCAGTCACTAGTATCAAGGATTTTATCCTTTTCGGTTTCTCTCTGGTACTGTTTGCTTCGAGGAACATTCCTGTGGTTCCTGCCAGGCTCCTTTCCAGGGGAAAAGATTCAGGTGGCTTCATTCCCTTTGTCTTTGCCAAACATTTACATTCCTGCTGACACTGCAGGATGGCTGTGTCACAAGCAGGAGCACTGGCAGGAGAGCTTGGCCTCTGCTCCCTGGCCATAGTTACATGGCACAGGACATGGAGCAACTGAGAAAGGACCAATTAGTGTGGCTTCCGCTAGGAGACCCAGCAGGGACATTTTGTACTGATGACCGCATGCTAATTAGCAACACTGCCCAGCCCAAAGGTAGAGAATTCTTTGATTCATTAATAATGGTAGAGATTAACCAAATTCCACATCTATTTTCTGGTCAGAGATCTTTCCTTCACTGCAAATTTCACTGAAGATGCTCAAGGACAAGTTTGGTGTCTCTCTCCATGTTGCTCCAAGAAAGGATTACTGGAGAAGCACACAGCACCTTCTGCCTCACACCCCTCCTCAGGAGAAAGAACAGATAAGCGGGTTGCCCTTAGATAAGTTAATGTTCTTACCATGGGAACAGAAGGGCAAATTTCTGTTTAGAGCCCCTAGTACTCAAGATGGTTTCAGTCTGGGGAGATGTAATGTCTTTGCATTTTGCAACTCAGCAACAGAGATACAAGATGGACACCTTCTAAGTTTCAAAAGCAGGTTTAATCATCTCACCCAGACTTCTGAACTAACCCACTGCCACAAGTATGGTGATTTAAGGCACTGTAGAGTGGGAGATAGCAAGCCAGAAAAAAAAAATTAAAATCACAGGTTATACATGCAATCAGTAGCCTCAGGTGGTTTCTATCTATTGCAACAAGACATGCAAGGAGCACTTTCAGGCCTCTGTAACCTTGTCCTCCCTCTCAGATCAAGAAAAAGTAGTTGCTATGGCACTGCAAACCATATTTCTCAGGCTGAGATGTGCCAGATTTTCAAACAGAGGTGGCAGTACAAACAAGAAGCCCCCTTGGGAGCATGCCAGGAGGCTCAGACAATGCAAGAGCATCCAGACATAGTTAGAAGACTTTCAGAGCCAGCCTAGCAATAATGGCCCATACATGTACTTTCTGGCCTGCCTTGCAGCTGAGCCCAGAGCAACTCAGCAAACACTGGTAATGGAAAGCTTTGAAAGAAAGTCGCTGAGTCAGGAACTCTGATGAAATAGCACCTGCCTTTTTTTTTTTTTTTTTCCCCCAATCTTCCTTCTTTTTTTTTTTCTCTCATTATTATATATAATTTTCTTCTTCTTCTTTTTCCTACTAGAGCCATGTTTATAGCTTTTTTGCTGCTAGGAAAAGCTAACCCTAAGCCTGTTTGGCATTTGCTCTTGGCATGAGCCTTCACATGAAGATCCTCTTTAAATAGGCTAATGTTGGTTTCATTTCCACTCCAAAAGCAAGAAGGGATCCACCCATTTCACTAATCCTTTCTTCTCTGACTGTAATGGAGAGGGCTGGAGTGGGGCAGGAGGGGGGTTTTGGCTGGAAACACCACCAGCCAGATTGGAGAGGTTCTGCGGGAACAGGTTGACTTTGACAAACTTTGCCTGAAAGCAAGGTTTCCCAGGGAAATGTGCCAGCTCATCATTCACATCGAAAGGTCAGAAACCCACTTCCAGTGAATTTGGACATTTTGAGGTTTCACTCAGAGGTGGAATGATTTATTTTTATTAGAAGTGGGTTTTTGACAGAGTGGCAATATCTCTCCTTAGACTAAATATGACAATTAGAAAAACAGATGCAATTCCAGGCTCACAGGCCCTTCTTCAGGTCTGAAACTGAAGAAGGGCCATTTTCACCATTTTCAGCTGCACACAGGTGGGAAACACTTGTTCTTGGTTCAACTTCTCCATGTCACTTCCTTAGGCAATTTGAGGAAAGAGCAATCAGGCTCTGGGTTGTGAGGGGAAGAGTTATTAGCAAAGAGAGGAGGCATCAAGGTAATAGTGTGAGTAAAGAGAATTATAGGTAGCTGAAGCTGTATGCCTCTGCTGAATTCATACTTTTTATCTCCAGTTTTCATATCCAATTTATTTTGATTTTTTAAAATTATTATTTGGCTCTTGTGGCAATTCTGGAAAATTCCTGGGTGCAGAAGTCCTGGGCTTTAGCTCTTCTCCTACACTGGGATTAAACAGCAACAAGTCTGCTGCTTTGGAAGAAGGCAGGAAAATGCTGGCATAAGAATACGCAGTAGATAATGTTTTTGTCCTTCTCTGAAGGCTAGGGAAGCTTTTGTGGCCCCCACAAGAGGTGTTAAAGCAACTAGAGCTACCCTCTATTTTATTCCAGCTGTGGTTTGTTATCAATTGTTGCATTAAACTGAACTAGCTGGTACATGGAAATCTCCTGACCCTGACTCTTCTTCATCACCAGCCCTTGTCTTACCTTCTATTGGAGTCTGGTAGCAGGACAAGGACAAATTTAGCTCCATCAAAACATCACTTGAGCAGCTTAGCTGACAAAGTGAAAAAACAATGTTCACTTAGATGTCTTCATTCTTCTAGTGGTGATACACAAGGGAAAAGGGCATTTGTTTTTTAATAGAAATGGGGCTGAATGCTTGGGGAGAGCAGGCAGAGAAAGACTCTTTTTGCTGTCATGTGTTTGGGTCACCAGGTGATTCTGATCACTGAGTTTCCTCCTGAATTCCCAGTAGCTGGACTAATGTAGTTACTAGATCTCTGCTTATTTTATTGGGAGAAAAATCATGGATTACAGACCTGTTCTCTGTATTTTTACAAGTGTGTGGGCAGCTGAGGACATGAAAAAAGAAGAAGGAATAGTGGATCATTGTGAAAGACCAGCTCCCAAATAGGAAGGTCAGTCTGGGGAAGCTGCTTGAAGGGATAGTGGCGCTTTTTTTTTTCACACTACATGCACTTTCCATGAGGAGATCCTTTGCCACAGATGCTGAGAATATCAGAAGCAGAAAAGAGGAAGATTCACTGAGGATGGTGCCTATTTAATGCAATGGTCTGCAGAACAGTCTTCTCAGCAGCTTCTTTAAGGATCTGATTAATAGGAGCTGAGAGGTCCCAGCTAGAGAATGTAACTTACTTTGTAACTTTCTTACTGTATTTCTTCAGTATTGTAACTTACTTTCTTATGTCCTTTCCTGAGGCAATTTGCCACTGACCAGGTAGAATGACCTGCTCATCTGAGTGGATGTTCAGTATGCTTGGGAACAGGAGTGCTACCAGCACAGGCAACCAGAGAAGTAAAATGATTGCCAGTGTGTTGCATTCAGCCAAGGGGATACCTTTCTGCAGTGAATCTGAACCCCTTCAGGAACAAACTCATCAAAATGAGAACTAAAAAACACTGGGGAAACTCAAGCTGGACCCATCCAGTGCTGTTTGACCCTGATGAGCTTATGCAACAGAGAGATTCCACTAGTGAGAACAGGAGACAGTGAGTGACAGGTCTCACAAAGAGCGGTCTAAAATTCTCTCCTAGGGGATAAATATCATGTTTACCAGTGCTGTCAGCACCCAATGCCCAGCTCTGTGCACCTGCAGATGACTTCCTCCTGAATTTGATTCCAGTCCCTCTCTCTTTCTTTAACTGAGCAAGGTAGGAAGGATGTAATTTTATTTATTTATTTATCTATTTATTTCTTTTACTTACTGCACAGAAATCAATTCCTCCTTAGACACCCTGGCAGAATTTCAGTGAGCAGGAGGATGCGTGGGAGCGGAGGCTCCTGTATGGTTGCACACTCCCTGTCTCCTTCTTGGCATGGAGAAACATTTTCCCAGTGCTGGGTTTCCATATTTCTCTGCTAGAAGAAACAGAGCTGGGCATGCTCTCTCTGGGCCTGATCTTATCTAAAAACGCTCCCATCACTGTATTGCGTAGGTATGGGATGGCTGTGAAGAACCTTATTTTGGCAGTCTTCAGCAAGCTGTATGGGAGCTCTGTTTTTCACATACCCTGCAGCACATTTTGTCTCCTTTACATCTTAACTTTTTTTTCCTCCCTTTGATCTAAGAGAGACAGAACTTCCTCCTTTATTCCCTTGTTAGGTTTCAGGCCCTGAAGGATTTATGATTGTTGAGTCATGATCATACAGAATCTGATTCCAAGTCAGAGAGACCTCTTCTTCTATCTGCCCTCTCCAACAAATGAATTTCCAACCTGAACCTGACCCAAGTGAAAGAGGAAAAGTGACACAGTCAGTATCAGGACAGAATATGAAATTGCCTAGCAGGGAAGAAGATAATTTGTGTGAGAATAACCTATTGGCATCTAACCCCAACAGGCAATTCGTCATCAGAGACTCATGGTGGACCTGAGTCACAGAGTCTGGGCTCAGAGCTGGATCAGAGCTCACCTTTCCCTTCACCAAAATGAAATCACTGGTGTTTCCAAATCTGGGGTCCCACTGGGAATGGGTCTGAGTCGATTTTGGAGTAGTGTCCAATCCAGGAAACTTTTATCTAAAGTCATATACTTCACCCTTTGAGATCACACGATTAGGACATTGTCAGTTTAAATGGATTTACCCTGCTCTCTTTTGTCTCCTCATGACAAGAGGCAGGTGTCAGCAGTGTCACTTAGGAAAGCCAGTGGTCTGGGAGAGACAGAAAAGTGGAAATAAAGCTGTCTGAAGTACATGTCCTTTGTATGTTTGCTCCCTTTGTCCTTTCCTTCACCCAGATTTCTTCTGTTCCCCTTGGCTGCTGCATTCCTTCCTCACCCTCAAGCTACATCACTGAACCTACCATTGGCTTAGTGGCCTGGAGAGCAACCCATGGGGCACACATTGGTAGGGCTTTCTGATCAGCTGGAAAGAGTATGGTAGGATTTTCCCAGATCCTTCCATACACTGCTTTAGAGCAGCTGAGTGAAAGACCAGAATTTTAGGAATCTAGAAAAGCAGTGCTGGAGCAGCCAGGCAATCACTGGTCATTTCTGAATAAGGTTCTTGTGGCTTAGCTGAGGCAGTGACAGGTTTCAGCCATGATCCTGCCCCTTCCTAGTAAACCTACCTTCTGAATAGCAAATTGGCAGACACACCAGGTTGGCTGGACCCCAGGCCTTCCTGGATCCTTTCCCTGACTTCTCATCATGCATGTTTTAAATTACTGTTTAAATCAAAGATGTCAGTGATTCAGGCCAAAGGGTTTGCTGAGAGGTAATCTCATACTTTTTCTCTGGCGTCCTTCCTTGTGCTGATCCCAGCACTGAAGGCTTGAGGATCATGAGGGGGCTGGAGGGGCTGCCTTTCTGTGCTGTATGGAGCATGGCCCACTTCTTAGGAGGACCAGAACATTTCATCTAACATTTCCTGATATAGAAAGGTCATGGGACAAAAGTTATATATCAAATCTCTCCTGGTTTTTGACACATTGCAGGTCATAGCTTTTAGGTTTGTTTGCTTTTTCTTATTTGTTTGTTCTCTTGCAAAAGAGTCACATTTGTTCCAAGGAGTTGGGAAGAGTTCAGGGTGGGTGTATGCAGTGTTGTATGAACTGTTATGAGAGCAAATTTAGTTTTGCAGGTTTTGGTTTTACTGACCCAGCTGCTCTGGTGTTCCTTTCCCTGGGTACAAGGTCACCTCCTGCTGATGTGGGATGCACCCAGCAGCAGCCTTGATGTGAGCTGAAAGAGACTTCAAGAGTCACTGCAGACTAGAAGGAGTGTTTCAGAGAAATGCCCAGCTCCTTTAAACTTGGACTATAGGACCTCAAAATGATGGAGAAGGATTCTAATAGCTACTGCCAAACTCCGCAGGGGAGGGGAAACTCCTCTCTAGGCATAGTGGATAATGTATACTCCTTTCCCTACAACAGTGTGTCCCAGCAGGGACACTAACCTATACCATTGGTGATACTTGAATGCAGAGGAATAGCCTCTCCCGTTTTGGAAGGTGTTTCAGTAATTATCTGCAGTTCTGAATTCCTTAGGTTGGATAGAAAGGAAAATGCATTTTCTTCCCTGTCACTTTTAATCACATTGCACCTCCCTCTCATTTCTCAGCCACAGCAATGCTAACGAGAAGCTTCTGGTGGGATGGCTGGCATGGTGGATTGGTACTGCATTCTGCTCCATGTCCAAGCAGGGGCTAGCTTAGTAGGATCTGGGGCGGGGGGGGGGGAGGAGGAGGGGTTGGTTAGTAAAGCTGTACATAGTCTGACAGATAACTGCAAAGTGTCTAAATCAGACACTTGCTTTGACACAGCTCTGCCTCGTCTTCAGCTTTATCAAGAATTCTCTGTGGGGGCTTATTTCTGCTTTACCCTCAGCCCGCCCTTCTGTATTTATTTGTTTCTCTCAAGGTCCTTCTCTTGTCTTTCCCTTTCTTTTGCTGGACCTAAGAAGCCTTTTTATAAAAGCCCAATAAAATATGAATGTAGCTTTGTAAAGTGCACAAACATGAAAAAGTCAAAGCTGTAAATGTGTCTCCATCTGAAAAAACTCAGCACACAGACTAATGCTCTCAGGCATGAGTGATGCTCCTGGAGTTAGTCTGAGGGGCACAAACCACTTTTATTTCCACCCCTGGCAAAGTCTTCAATTTCAGCACTTCAGTAGTGATCTCTGTATCTCTTCCATAGGGGGTGTTTTCCCCAGCCCCCAGCTTGGCTGTGATGCAGCTCTGTTACTCTCCAGACTTTTATCCTCACCAGTCCCTGCCAGGGATTTGTGTCCAAATCAATCTTTTCTTGCAGGGTTTTTTTTGGTTTTGTTTTTTTTTTTTTTTTTTCCTATCCTAAGGCCTAAACAGCTGCATCTCATTCTAAGGAGCAAAGAAGTCCCCAGTGGGTGGGAAGCATGCCTCCTCATTGCGGTCTAACTTACTGTTGTCATTTGAATCTGATTGCTTATCTTCCCCTCTCTAAATGCTGAATCCAAAGAGACCTAGCCCTGTACTGCCGGTTACATGCTGTTCTCGCACAATTTTACAGACTGGACAATACAGACTTAAAACTTGTCATCGAGTTTTTTTGGTTCGGTTTGGTTTGGTGGGTTGGTTGGTTTGGGTTGGGTTTTTTTTTAAGAAATATAGAAATTAGTATAGCTCACAGTTGGATCTTCAATACTTTTTCCCTAAAAAAAAATATATATATATAAATGCTGTCATGCACTTGTCTCATATCTGTTTTCTGTGGTCACTCAATGCTTTCCCTGGCATCATAGGAACTTCCATGGAAATATTCTGGTCAACATTAAAACCGCTCTGGTTCTATGAGATTTCTGTGGATATACACTGTCCAAGGTTTCTTGAAAGTCTGATTTTTAATGACATCTACTCAGACACGTGGCTGGGACATCGGCAATATTGAAAAATAACCTAGAGTTTCTCTCTTCCAGCTGGAAATGCAGCAGGAAGGGACATTCACATCATAGGGATATCTGCCTTTTCTGAATTTCTAATTCAGTTTACTTCCATCAAAAACGAAATCACAGCCACCCCCACACTCCAACATAGGTTTAGTAACAAAGTGCTATTAGACAGATGTAGCAATTGGCTAGTAATAGGATAAATCCTATTAGTAAGGATTTATCTGTATAGCAAAACAAGCATACCCATTATTCTCTGCAATCTATTAAAATCAAGCATTAGAGCCAACTTTACATCACTTTTGAAGATTTTAAATTTTGAGCCAGAGAGCTAAGCAAAAATAGAGCACTGAGCCCAAGCATCTCCCAGTTCAAGTGAAGGCTGAAAAGAGGTATGAACCCCCAGTCACAGATGACTTTTAATCAGTTTGTCCTAGGTAAGGATACATTGTTTCCTTTGTGAACTAGAATCTGTGTGGTTTGGAAGGCCAATTCAAGTTTATCCACTAGTTTTCTCACTTAGTCTACAATGTTTCTGAGATTAGGTTGCTGGTACTTTCTTCCTCCCAGAGTTAGAGTCTCCACTCAAAGCCCTCCTAGCACTTACATGTAAAAGAAAAGAGTTTGTTTTCAGTTTTATGCTCAGAAGGATGCCAGAACACCAAAGCAATACAAATATGGTGAGAAAACATTGCTCTTCAGCTCTGACACCTGACTGAAGCACACTAAGACGACAAGGGGTTCTTGTTCCACTCCCATCTATTTTGTCTTATCAGTGTTTCTCAGTTTTCTTGGGAGTAGGCAATTCTGATATTTGAGATAAGTATAGACCCCCATTTGGTCCTTGTCATCTCTACTGGGTTTGCCAGTTAGTGCCAATGGCCAAAGGGCAATATGCTCCATTTTCTGTTCCCCTGGGGTATCCATTCCTTGAGAGAAGAGACATGGCCAAGAAACAAACTGGGACAATCCATGTGGGCTGGAATTTTATTTCCAGAGTTCACAGCAATTCAATCAGCTACACTGTGAACTGTCTGTAAGGAGATCTCTGGAGAAATGTCTTTGTACATGAAGAGTATCAAGGCCTACAGTTTCTGCCTGATACCCTTTTCCCTGGATGACTAGGTACCTCCAGTTTCCCGTGCCATCAATTTCTGGACCTATTTCACATCTCTGTCTCCAGAGAAAGAAGTGAATTGATGATAAAGAAGTGAACTAACAAAACTAGAGATGTTAACTAATGAAAGAGCAGAAATTATATTTTTATGAGAAAGGGGAAATCTTCATGTAATGAAGATCTAAGGGATTATTAGCTCCATAGTCCAGAGGTGACCTCAAAGCTTCTGCACCAGTTTTTTTTGGGAAACAATAGAGTTGAAAACTACATTAATCCCTGTTTTGAGGCCCCTCCTCTTCCTTAAAAAACGTAAACATTCCACACCTCTGTACCTTGATGAATCAAGTCAGTGGAGGAGAATCTCAGGTTTCATTTTGTACCATCTCTGTTCAAAAGGTTCATCCATGAGCTAACCCCCCCTGCTCTGTAACATTTCAGAGCAATCAGAGAAGACAGACAGATGGAAACACAGGGGGATGGAGGGAAGCTGATTTATATGCAGCTGAAACACAGCCGCGGGGCTGCTGCCAAGCCATATAGATGTGGTGGCAACACAAACAGAGACACACAGAACAGCCTGTGCAAATATAAACACTGCCACACGTGATGAGGGTTCACTAAGTTCATGCAAACACTGGGGAAGGAGAAGAAAAAAAGAAACTTAACCAGGGAAGCAAGTGTAAAGATTATGTCAGGAACAGGAGCTCTGTTAAACAAGAAAACAAAAAGAAAGTGCCTCTTCTCTTGTTCTGCAGAAAAGCATGCTCAGATAACAGGAATCTGCAACAGTTTTAAAAGACACAGGCCCATCTCCTTGTGTCATCGGGAGATATTCTTAACAGTCCTGTGCATAACAGTTGTTATCAGTGATCAGTGTTCCTCTCCTGTCTAAATCTGGTGGCTGGTAGCTCATGAAATCATACATCTTCAACTGATCATTGTGTTTGTTTCTCTGTCAGTTAAGGTTTGTTTCCAAATGTAGAAGACTCATTACAGAAGCTGGCCTGGCACTGCTGCTTCTTCCCTAGCTTTCCCATGTGAACCTACATCAAGTTCAGCAGAGACTAGAAGTCATCATTCTGCTAGAAAGGGCTTGCATGGAACGAATTTGTGGAGCTGTGTATAGTTCCCTAGAGGTTACAAATTGCAGGGTAGAAACCACTGAAGTAATTATTGCTGACTGCCATCCTAGGACAGAAAGGACATGGAAACTAAACACTCAGCCATAGCTGAGGATGTCTCCTCCACCACCATGAAGTTCTGCTGGCCACAGATATAATAACAAACCGTATTCTTGCTTTGGAGTGTCATGTTGCAGAGATGCCAGTGCAGCATTTTTAGCAGCACCAAACTGCAGAAAATATTGTATTCCGGATAGTTTGTTTTCCAGGATGGTGTGCTTCTCTTTCACAGAAAAATCAATTCCAATCCTTCTCCTGTTGCACATCCCCCATCTATTCACATCCTGCTGTCCCTCTAACATCATCCTCTTTGCTGCCATCCCTTGGCAGCCTCCAGATAGAAAAGGGAAGAGAGTCACTGACTGCCATCTGTGAAACCTTTGACTTTCCCCATCAAAAGCTAAGCACTCAACAAATAAAGCTGTGGTGTCTTACCATGGGCCCACAGGGACACCGCAATTTCCTTTGGGCTGAGAGATTAGATGGTTAGAGTGCAGGACTGTAAGCCAAAAGGCTCCTATCCAAGCCCAGCCACTGACTCAAGGTCCATAACCACCTACAGGTCTTTGCCAAATACAGTTGTAAGCAGAAAGTTATATCCATGAGACTAATGAGACATAGTGTCCTCTTGTTTATTGCTGTCCATAATATCTGCCTGAGCAGGCCACGTTGGTTACTTGAAATTAGTTGAGATACACTTGAACAATGATCTTTGCCATTTCAATACCCTTAGCTATAGAGACACTCTTGGCTATTGGCACATCCTCTGTCCACCCACAGAAGTCAGCTCCACAGATACCAAGAGTATTAAAGCCTTTTACTACTCCAGCCTTATCTTTTTCATAGAGTTGTTCTCCCCTGCAGAAAAAGGGGGACAAGACTAGGAAGCTGAAGTTCTACATGTTTTGTCTCCTATAGTTTCTTGTTTCTATGGATTCTTTGTATCCATACAGGATTAGTTGGATACTCATCAGTTGCATTCCCTAGTCCAGGTGGACAAGACTCTGCTGGAATCTCCATATACTAATCAACCTGCCTGCAATAATAAATAAATGCATGCTATTTCAAGATCTCAGTCTATCATCATGATTTCCTTCAGACTCTTACTTTCTTGATGATTCTTTCTTTTTTCTTCAGTCTCTTAATCTCTCAAAGTCTTTCCCAGCAGTTTTTAGGCACTATTGTTACTTCGTCTATTAGATGACTGTGACTTTTGCTCTCTACACTGATTAAGAAATCAAAATGAAGTGACTATTGCTTTTTGCATTGTATTTTCGATAAGGAAATGAAGCAAACTCTAAAATATAGCAGCATGAAAGTCATTCGCCTTTTCAGAAATGCATCACAGTATCTCCACATCTGTTTACATTCTCCAGTTCTACATCGCATCTCCAAAGGGACAGAACAACTTATTGTTCTCACACTGAGGTCTGGATATTTGTTCTGACTCCTTCTGCAGGATGAATAACCCAAAGTGCAGTTCTTTTGGATACATCCCCATTCCAGAAAGATCACACTTCACCTTTTTTTTTTTTTTTTTTTTTTTTTCATATATAAAGTGTTCTCTGTACCATGAAGAAGTTTTAGTTGACAGCCCTGGAAATAGAGATTCTATGCTTAGCCATAGTAGATGCAATGTAAATTTCACCATTCCATCCGCTGGCAACAAGACCTAGTTTGGAATCTCAGCATAAAGAAGAACAAATAAAGTTCATTCTCCATGACCAAAAGTTAGCTCTTCAGCTGTTGCAATAAATTCAAAGTGGTAGCTTTGAAGAAAAGGCAGATCTGGGTAAGTCTTGGATGCCCTCTTTGGATTAGATACCATTTGTTCTTCCTCTTACATTAACAATTATTCCAAACATTCACATTTCACCACTTTCCTTGGTTCCAGACAGGAACCCTGCTAGCAATGATTCAGACATACTCCCAAACCAGTTACCAGCATCAGCCTCTGTTCATGCAGTACTTTGAAGACCTGGAAGGCTGATAAGAATCCATATTTCTCTTCGTTGCCCTGCACATACCACTCAGTTCATGCCATTCCCCAGCTGAGCTGGAATGCATGGCCAAGGCAAGATTGCTATGATGCACTGAGCACGTGGGAGGGCCAGCAGAGAGCTTGACAGCAATCATGGTTTCAATTTAATGACATTTTACAAACTTAAAAAATAAATTATCAAAGAGGATCAACTGCTGTATAAAACTTCTAACATTTTCAGATAACTCCTTTCATATTTTGTTCCCACATCCTTTAAAGAAGCCTGCTATGAATCAACAAAGTTATGATGTTACCTTCTTTGAAATCCATGTCTAAAACTTCCCTTCTTTATAGGATGGAAGGCAGTCTCAGAACTTGTTTGATATCCTTAGACACCTGATCATTGTGTTTCATTGTTTTCAATGTTCAGTATCTCTTTACTCATTTTTCTGTTCCCTCTCTTACAGGGGGTTATCTTTTTGCTTATATAGTTGACCAAATAATCTAGTGTTGACTTATGAATGAACTTCATCAACACTGAGTATAAATAAACCCCCTTCATAACATGCACTTTAAATGTCATACATTTATCATCTTCCTCACTTTCAGAAACAGAAAATCTGTTCTGTGGAAAAGCTGAGGTTGGGAAAATGTTCTTTAAAGA
This sequence comes from Ceryle rudis, assembly GCA_033439905.1. Taxonomy (NCBI): domain Eukaryota; kingdom Metazoa; phylum Chordata; class Aves; order Coraciiformes; family Cerylidae; genus Ceryle; species Ceryle rudis. Next base: position 269,217 of record JAAGNO010006770.1, read on the forward strand.
GTAAGATGGGGAAGGGAGGCTGGGAAATAGTTACAAGTGATTCCTTCGTTCCTGGAAATGGCTTTTAAAAGGCACTAGTGTTGGCACTGGAGCTATAGCTCAATAAAAGGAAGCCTTTGTTTGCCTACATCACCTCCCTTTTTAGCAGAGCTGTGTCACACAGAGTGTGGAGGAAACAAACAAACAAACAAACCAACAAAACACAAACAACAACAACAAAAAAAAGAAAAATACAACCATGAAATCTGAAGGGGGACCCTGAACTTTCTTCCTCCTAGTGTATAACTTCAGGCCAGGTCAGTTCTGTCCAGACTGATTAAAACCCAATGGATTTACATATCTTTCCCATCCAGAATCATTGTTTCAGTACTCAGAAAAGAGTGAGGACTCTTGTGTGATATCTACAGCTGTCAGTGATTTCATAAGCTGTTGTAAACATCCCTGCCACTTAAATATCATGAAGCATGTTGAGAATATATTGACCACATACTGTCACAGTCAGTGTCTTTTTAGTAGAAATTAAAATGTATTTAAGACTCCATGGCTGATTGTGATGGATTGGTTTCCATCACAAAAACTGAAATGCTTTAATAAGAACATGTTTTATGAGTCTGTTAGCCGTGGCAGTATCATCACAATGTAACCTTCCAATTCTTTCCCTCTGGGATGAATCTAAGGCAGCTGGACCACAAATTTTTTACAAAGACAGGTGCTGGAGACAGCAGAAAAGAAAGCAAGAAGGAAAGAGTGAGAAAGAAAGCAAGCAAGGAAGAAAGAGCAAGAGAAAGCAAGCAAGAAACACAGAGAGATTGATAAGCTTAAGTACATGATAGAGTTTTCCTGGGCTGCCATTTGTTTGCATGACAGATGTCTGTATGGTTCAGGCTGACAGCATTGTGGAGGGCGGGAAGTTCAGAACTGTCCAAAGACAAAAATAAGAGAAATTAAAAACAAAACAAAACAAAACAAAACAAAACAAAAAAAAAAACAAAAAAAAAAAAAAAAAGATTTTGCTGTTTATTTCCTTCACCAGTAAAAACTGGGCCCCTCCAGTCATCTAAGTCACCATACTATGCACTAACATTTTCCCTTGCAAACATGTGGTTGGAGTCTTCCTCAAAATTTGGCCAGACCAGATGAAAAAATGTATTTTAATGCAGTAGGCTGAAGGAGTTGTAAAATGCATCTCTTTAATTAGTTTATGAGTTTGAGAGTGAAGGACTCGGATGAAGAAATTCAGTGATGTCAGTTCTGTAATATTTGAACAGGCTTATTTACATTCCTCACCTTATATCTTTTCCTTTTGCACCCATCTTCCTTTCTTCACCTCTCCCCCTCCCCCTTGCCATCCTTGTTTCCTTCGTGCTTGTTGCCAAGTCCATCACATACCTGGAATCAACCAGATATTTCTGCAGATGGGTTGATGATACTGCAAAACACTCAGTATGAGATGTTTCTGTCTGGCCTACAGATGGGAGACTCATAAACACTTGATACACCCAGTCCCCCATTACTGGTTTAACAGCTTTTCTACTGGAAAGCCAAGAGCTTCCCCAGGCAATGCAAGGAGTTTCCATATGTTCAGGATACTAACAGTCCCTCTAAAAATTCGTGTGTTTTCATGCTAACAGAAGAAGTGAAATTCTTTTCTTCTTGGTATGTTTTTAGTGGTTAAGATAGGATCCAACTATATGGGCTGTTCTGTGAGTATTGGCAGGCTTTGCCAATTGGATGTGTACAAGTGTGAATCATACTTTTTGTCTTAAGTCACACAGATTGATTGCATTTAAAATACTATGCATCAGTATCTTTTGTCCCTTAGGCTTAGGAGCATCAGGGAGGCTGAGGAAGAGATCGACTGGTGGAGCCAAGCTCTGTTTGCCCTGAAACTGAAAAGGGAACACCCATTAAAAATTACCAAGGGTCAGGTACCCCCTACATCCTGTACCTGTCAGTCTGAAGGCAGAAACCTAAAGGAAAAGAGGGAGCGGAGGCAGCTCCAGGGTCAGGGCAGCAAGCAAACTACTGCCTTGCCCTCCTTACCCCACCCCCTCGACAGGGGGAAATGGCAACAAGTTCCTACTCAGCGTGGCAGGCATGTTGCCTCAGTTATTCCCCCAACCTCCCAGGTGCCCTTACAGAACAGGTTTGATGCCCTGCAAGTACAGCCAGCCGATGAGGAAGAAGAATCACCTGGCTTGGAAGTGTTCCCAAAACTAAGGAAGCCCAAGGCCAACATCCAGACATCTTCTACCAAAAACAAAAAAGAGTCATTGCTATAGTTCTGAAGGGAACTGAAGACCCAATATGCAGACCTGACCCACTTCTAAGGGAAGTCTGCTGTCTCCCCAGGGCCTGAGTTAAAGACAAGGTAAGGAAGCTTCCTACCCTGGTACAGCCTACAGATTATTATCCATTATTGACCTTCCAGATAGGCAGTGATGACCTTGAAAGAAGAAAAGTGAGGGCTATCAAGAGAGACTTCAGGGCCTTGGGTCAACTGGTCAAGGGAGTGGGAGCACAGGTGGTGTTCTCTTCTATCCCCTCAGACGCAGGGACCAACCCAGAAAGACCGAGGAGGACCAACCAGATCAATTCATGGCTTTGTATGTAGTGCTACCAGCAGGACTTTGGGTTTTTTGACCATGGGTCAATTTACATGAGGCCAGGCCTGCTGACTGCAGATGGGGGCATTTCTCTCAAAGGGGGACATTTTGTCACAAGAATTGTCTGGGCTCATTGACCGAGCTTTAAACTAGATTCAAAAGGGGAAAGGGGAAAAACCAGGCTCACTGGAAACAAGACTGGGATGTTTGTGGGGCAGTGTGCCAGCTCCATTGCTATTTCAGGGGAAGTAGAAGACAGTGAGCCATGTGATGGGGAAGGTGCAAGAGCTATCAATGAGCTTGGACTCACAGTAGAACCTGTGAATGATCAAGTAGATGTGAAGGAGGAGGGTGATAACTGATGCCATCAGGCTTTCGTGTCACAAGATGAAGGACGACACACCAGAGCTGGAGGGATGGGGGGCTAGTAAGGAACTTCAGCCCATGACCCTGCAGCATGCTGGGGACACAGCAACACAGCCAAAATCTCATAGAGATGAGCCAGGGGCTCCTGGGATAGTAACAGCCAACAGGGAAACATCAGGGAAACACCTCAAGGGAATCAATGGGTGTT
>JAAGNO010006771.1:0-11727 GCA_033439905.1 Ceryle rudis
TTTTTGTCTGTTGGCTTATACTAATTTTCCCGGTCTGCTCTTCAGTCCTTTGGATTAAAGACACTTAATGCGTCACCCAGTCTCTCCTCCTTGCTTGTGTGGTTGTGAAGAACCAGCCTGGTGCTCCTGACTGGGCAGCTGCTCCCCTCATGTCTTGAAATTGCTCTCTTTTTATTATTTTTAATTGATTTTTTTTTTTTTAACACTGAAGGGGCTGAGCTCCGCCAGGGTGTTCTGTGGGGCTGAGCTCCCCCAAGTTCTCTGAGGCCACAGCATTTCAGTCCTTGTAAAATCCCTTTGCTTGGGGACAGCCACTCAGGACCTCAGGGCTGTGTCTGTCCCCGCTGCTGCAAACAGGTTCCTCCCCAACGTCTGTGCCCCTTCCTGGGCTGGGGCTTTAGGGACATGGGATGTGGGATGAGGGCCATGGGTGCTGCAGCTGGGTGCCAGCAGAGGGACCTGTGCATCCGGCATCGTGGCTCAGCCGTGGGTGCTGGGGCTGCTGCCAGCGGTGCCCAGTCCTGCTGTCACTTCTGCTGGCAGCCCAGGGGTGCACTGTGGGTGTTGCACCGGGGTTTATGGCTGTGGGGCTGCTGGGAGCTGCTGCTGCTCCTACCAGTGTGTGCAGGAGAGGAGGAACTGGTGAGATCCCCAGATACCTTCCTCACCCTCATCACCCTCCTCCTGCTGGTGCAGAAGCAGTGGGGGTGCTGCTGGGGTGGGCTGCATGTGGGGGTTTTTCCTGGGGGACTCAGGGCCGGGCTCTGAGCCTCTCAGACTGGAGACCCTTGAGCATCCCCCTGGCCCCGTTTGCAGCCCCTGAGCTGAGCACTGGGCAGGTGAGGTCATGGGAGCACTGGGCAGGTGGGGTTACGGGAGCACTGCCCACGAGCTTTGCCAAACCACGCAGCAGGAAAGCCCTAAGCCCACGATACCAAGGGCTTTAGCTGAGTATTTGTTTTATTTCACGTGTGGAGCCGAGTCGCTTTTCTCTTCTCCCTGGCCCACGGAGCTGTATTTTCTGCTGGCTGAATGAGCCTCATGCTGCTGCTGCCATCGCTCTGATGACCTGGCCACAGATTTTTGCTTCTGGAATAGCTGGGTACCTCAGAGCTACACAAGACCCGTGGGGCGAAGCGGCTGGTGGTCCTACCTGGCATCTCCTGGGATGGGGGGGTGAGGGCTGGGGATGGGGGTGTGGGGAGGGTGCTGGGGAGCTACCTGCAGGAGCACCCAGAGGTATTTTCAGTCTATATTTGGGTGAAATTCAGTCTGAATCTGCTCCAGTACTTGCTGCTGTGCCATTGGGTTTGGAGTGCTGCACCAGACCCCAGGGCTGCTCATGATGGAGCAGGGCTGGTCCTGGGGACTTCCCAGGTCTGAGAAGCTCATCAAAACCATCACTTCGAGCATTTCCTGGCCTGGGAGGATCCTGCATTGGTCCAGGTAAGACCTGCTTGCCCTGCCAGGCTGCCCAGGGGGGCCGAGGCTCTGTGCAGCCCCTTCCCGTGGTACAGGATAGCCGCTCCAGGCGGACAGACCTTTTCTGTAGGTCCTACTACTTTTTCCTTCATGCCCATCTCTCCAGTGAAGTCAGGCTTGTGACTTCTTGCTGCTGCAGTTAAAAAATTTCCTTCCAGCTGACCCAGGCCAGATGTGCTGCTGCAGGATGCTGCTGTGCAGCTGGACAGGGAGGAACCAGCTCAAATCCCATAAAGGTGTTGTGAGACAGGAGCTGGAGATGATGAGAAGAGCTTTGGTGACCTCCTCCAATCCCACTTGCAAAAGCCAAACAGGGAGGAGTCACATCTTCAGCTGCCAAGTTCCAAAACAGTGAGCTCATACCTACAGCCCTAACAGTAAATCATCTCTGCTTGCGCGATGCCGTTGGTTCTGCCCAAGTGGAAACGGAGACTACAAACGTGCAGCGCTGAGAGGTGTGAAGCACGGGTAGGTTTTTCCAGGGGCTCAGCCTGTGGCTGCCGTTAGCTCTGACGGGCTTGTGAGGGTTCGACGTTTCGGAAAAAAATGAAAAAGGCTTCCTCAACAAATGTAATCCTGGTAATAAACCGCTGAGGCTGTCTCAGGGGGTGGGGGGCTGAGGTTCATGTTTCTTTTATTACCAGGAGGCTGTTCTGGAAATCACAGTGCTCACTGACACAAATCTCAAGTCTGGGGGGGAAGATTTGCAGCTAGAAATGTTTTGTGTCTGTGTACAGGGAGGGATGAGCGGAGGGGAGGGGTCACCAGTGGACACCCAGGGTAGGGGATTGTTCCTAGGGCTGCACAACCCCCCCGTTTTGGCACTGGTGTTGAAGCAGCGGCACAGAGCAGGTCTCTCAGGGGTTCTCCTGCATGTTCCAGTTCCTGGCTCTAGGGTGGGCACGGGGTCACCCCCCTCCAGCTGCTGCTTCTTATTCCTGCCCCAGCAGAAATCTCTCCTTGGGGGGGCCATGCGCTCGCCGCAGCCAGACTCTTCCTTTCTGTCACGGCTTTCACGGTGTCTGCCTCGGTGGGTCTGTTTTCTGTAAAGCTGTCGATACTAAAAGGAATAGCTGAGTCAACGTGGGTGTCTGGTGAGAACAGAGACTTGCTCATGCAGGGTGATGTTCTGTTGCTTTGGGTTTGAAAGCAAAATTTTTAGACAGATTTGTTCATAAAGCACTGTAAATGAATAGGCTGAAGAGCAGGGAGAGGGCAACTGCGAGCTGGGGGATGCTCCGGGCATTTCACTCGCCGGTGTCAGGTGAGGGTGAAAGGAATCCAGCTTTGTTTGGGGGAGGTAAGAGCAATGCTACACATCGTGCTTGGGAAAAACACTTAAAGGGGAGCCAGGATATAAAATCTTTGAATAAGGTGCTGACCTGGGATGTGTGAGAGATGGTGGCTGCGACTCTGCAAGCCCTGCCATCGGTGGTGGGACTGGAGTATGGAAACCTGGGGAGGTGGGACAGGGGCAGCTTGGGGATGCTCTGGGCAGGGCTGGGGCCGGTGAAGCAGGTTTGGATTTATGAGCACCCACTGTCCTCTCGCCCTTCCCTATACCCACCATACAGGTATCCTGGGATCTCCAGCGCTTTGGTGCAGGGTTAGGTCCTCACACAGAATATATCTGAGCCTTCTGGCAGGGGTGGATCCAGTGTTACCCTGTGACCCCGCTAATTCCTGGCACTGTCATCTTTTTGCAGCGATATTTCCAGTTTTCTCAGCCCTATTTGGCAGGTGGGGGTTTGCAGCCCCTGTGCTGCTCATGCCAGCCCCAGCTCCAAGGCTCTCGTGCTGTCGCTGCTGGGCTGGTGAAGTGGTTGCGTTGACCCAGGGTAAAGCAGGAAAGGTCCTTTGCTGTGCTTCCCCCGGGCTTTATTGCATCAGAGCTTCCCCCCTGGGAAATCTGTGCTTTGTCTCTGCAGCCAAGAGAGCTCCCTTGGGGACAGAGGGTGCTGCAGTGATGGGGTGGCTGGTGGGAGGCTCAGGGCACTGGCTGCTGTGAACCTGAGTGTGAACCTGAGCAGCTCCACCAGCCCATGTGCTGGGGAGAGCCTGGAGCTTTGCGTGACACTTTGTTCTTTTCCCACATCTTGGAGTGGTGATGTTCTGAAACTGCAAGTTATGTGGAAAGAGGAGGAAGTTGATCAGAACTGAATTTGTGATGGTCTTAATCTCCTCCTTGGTAGCTCCAGCTGGTAAATAACAACACCGTGCTCTCTGTACACCTGTACTGATGTCACCTCATTCATCCTGACCTTTGCTTGACTTGAAAGATGACAGAGATGGCTGATTTCAACTAGAAGCTGAAGATGAGCCATCGAGATAAAGAGCAATGAGATAAGCATGTGAGAGTCTCTCTTGCTAACTCTTTTTGAAAATACTTCAAGCTTAACTGGAAACCAGGAGTGGTGATGCAGACAACGAGATCCCACACCTGCCGTCTGCAGCCTGGTGACAACTGCCAGTGGTTTTGGGTGACAATGACAACCAGAGGCTGTTCTGGTGTGCTGGGCTCTTGGCAGCATGGGCACACGTGTGCTTGCCCCCCAGCCCAACACGAGGCAGCTGCCAGCTCAGCTTCCACCGAAGTGCCTCAATGTCCCTCCTTTCTGCAGCAGCAGGCTCCTTGGCCATGGCTCTTACTCCTTCCCAGAGCCAGAGCCCTCAGCTGGACACCCCCCTGAGTGTCTGCTCAGCCAGTCCTCCTCCAAAGTGCTCTCCTGTCACCCTGGGTTTGTCTCCAGCTTTGGAGAAACTTCACAGAAGGACTGCAAAGGGCTTCCCTGGGCGTTGAAGGCTGCACTTTGTAGCTCGAGACACAGAAGATGCCTGGGCCTGAGCGAAATGACAAAAGCAGCACGCAGCTTCCTTCCTTCCTGGGGACTTGCCTCAGAACTTCACTTAAGATCTTTTGGGAGTTGTTGTCCTCTCTTGCATTTGGGTTATGACTTGGTTGCCTCTTTCCCTGTGCTTTTTTGGGACTCTGACTTTGCCCTCGCTCCTGCCGTGCTGGCACTGGCCTGGCTTCATTTTAGCCATGTCTTGCTTTGGAGCTGAAGCTTCAGAACTCAACTTGAATTTAGATTTAATGTAACCTTTCAGCATCCTCATCCACCACGTAATCCACATACGTATGTACTGTGATGTAGCCGCCCAACCTTAACATAAAATTAAGGTACTGTACGTGTGACTTGCTGACTCTGAAGGAATATATGAAAGATTTACCGCAACATTTTTAATTTTTAGTAGTTAGTAGGAAAATAAAGCCTCTTTCCTCACCCCACCTTCTTATTTTTAGTAGCAAACTTCCTGCTAAGGAGAAAAAAAACCCAAAAAAAACCAAAACCCCATATTTCTCACTATTGAGGGGATTGGTTTTCATCTAAAGTCTGGCTCTGCTCCAGGTAGATCATCAGTGTTTGCTGCTACCTGAGAGATGAATCACAAAGATCTCCGTTTCCTAGGCTGTCAATGTGAGAAGTAACTGCTGCTCTTGCAAGGATAGCGGTGAGGCCCGGAGTGCTGCCAGCACTGCCTGTCCCTCTCCTCGAGACATGCTTGCGGTGGCGATTTGCTGCTTCCCATGGTGTTGGTCAACCCTGGACAACCCCAGAAAGACAAAGTGTCCTCAGGGCCATTGTGGATGCGGGGGACAGGAAGGCACGTTGTGCAATTGAGACTGGAGGAGTGGTGTGTGGTTGCTGCTTTGCTAATGCCCTTGCTTTTCTAATGACAAGGATCACGACTGAGGGAGAGTAGACGTTTTTGCATGCATGGGCTCTCAGTGCCTGCAAGCCTGCTCTGAATCTAACAGAAGGTAACCATAGCCTTCTGTTGGCCAAGTAGGCTTTGATTTAGGATGCATTTCTGTCCTGGGTTGGTTTGTACCCTAGATACAAGCAATGGTAAGCTGTGCAGTTTAACAAAGCAAAACTTTCTCTGAAAAATCATGATGGTTGTATTTTGCTAAGAATCAGGATCAGGAACCCCAGAGGACCAGGGTCAGGACGTGGAGCTCAGGATGAACCACGCTGGTGCAGCTAAGTTGCTTAAAATGTCAAAGGACCCATTACCATCAGCCTTGCTTGAATCTAGGGCTAGAGGGATTCTGCTGAGGGCTTGCTGGAGCTGGCTGAGAAATGACAGAAGGTGGTGGGCGATGATTTAAAGGCAGCTGTAAAAGTCAAATGCCCAGGGACCAAATGTGCTTTTCAGTAACGGTAAGGTTCTCTCTAGAAATTGTCCTACTTGGTTAGAACAGGCCCACAGGAATCCTGCTCCAGACCTCTGCAGCAACTTCTCCAATGAGGAAAGGCAAAGCTGTTCCTTGTGGCTCCGAGAGGCTGTGAGCAGGTTCTGGAGGGGGTGTGCGGGATGTGCCCACCACAGCAGCTGGGTCAGCATTGCAAAAGATTCAGGAAATGAAGTTTCAGCTCAGGGAAAAAGAAAAGTTGGCCCTACTGCCAGGAGAGGAACCTTGTAGTCCAGCTCCATTGTCTGGAGCAAAGATGACTCTCGTGTTGCTTCAGGGTGTGATGAAATGGTGGAGAGACCCTGCCAAGAGGCAAAAGGCAACAGATGACCAAAGACAGAGGTGGAAAATGGGAACTGTCTGGGTTAAACCGCTGAATTGCCATCTCTGTCCAGCTGAGGTTTTCTCCCTACACTGTGGGGTTGAATCTCCATCTCCTCCTCTATCAGAAGGCCCAGGGAAACGCTCTGATTTAAGCATCTGAAGAGCTGGCATGGCTGAGAACCGGTTCAGCAAATTCCCTTCCTCTGCATCACCACCTGACAGCGCGGGGAGTGAGTCAGTGCATCTGTGCCGTGCTCTTTCACAAATCAGTAGACTGTGAGCTGGGATAGGACCCAAAACTGACGCGAGCTTCGTGCATCTCCGTGGCATCACGCTGTCAGTCGGCTGCTTCGCGCTCTGACAGGCGCCTTGTGAACCACCCTGGGGCTGAGTTTCGATACCCGGTGCTGAATCCTCCCCACAGCCTCAGGCTGTATCAGGATCGAGCGATTCAGCGCAAAAGGGGAAGGCGAGGCGGTTGTTCCTGTTAGGTGGCTGCTCCTCCAGCCTGCCGCGGGTCTCTGCATTGCTGAGGGTAACCAGCCCTTAGTCATTGTGAAACCGCCTGCGTGCAGAGGAGATGCCGGCAGAAGGTGCTCGGCTCCGGGTGGGCCATGGGGTGCACCGGGGGCTTGGCTGCGGCAGAGCCCAGCACCCTGCATGGGAAAGGAGCTTTGCTGACACCAGGCGCCTTTCTGAGAACCAGAACGTTGGCTCCCAAATGTCTCTGCAGCCCCATGCAGCCCCCATCCACCAGCTGTAGGTGTGACCTGAGGGTTATCGCTTGGCTCTGTTTACCCAGTAACCCCATTATCAGTTTTGTTCGTAATTCGCTTTCTGCTCTTGACAGTGTCTGTGGCAGCAGCAGAAATGGTGAGATGCTTCCTCCGGGTTTGCATGTTGCTCTGGATCCCTCCCACCCGCCTTGAATGTGTCCTCCTGGGACGTCCATCTCCACTGGCTGCATGTGTGACCCAGGGGATTTGGCGAGGGGGACAGTGGGGTGCAGCCCTGGGGCTGTTTGGCTCCAGCCTCCCATCCCTGTCCTGCTGCTGCATCTGGAGAGGGAGGCTGGTGCCTCCTGAAGCTCTGCCCTGGAGTGCTGAACCCTTAGTGGTGAAGCAGGATGGAAAGGGCTGGGTAGAGGGCCTGACCAATGATCCTTATGTTTGTTCAGGGTTTTTTTTTGTTTGAGGGGTGTGTGGTAACCTATGCTGCTTTTTTTTTCTGTTTGCGCTGCATCTTCCTGTGCTGTTGGAGACTAGATGAGTTTGTGACAGGACCCTGCAGGAAAGGACTTGGGACAAACTCTGCTGTGCAGTAGAGAAGAAACAAAGAGAACAAAAGCACCTGCTCATCAGCCTCATGTGTGATCCGTGAGGGAGCCCTGCTTGCCTCCCCACTGATGCTGAGACCAAAAAGGCTCCTGGCAGTGCCGAGCGCGGGGCAGGGCAGCCCCCGACCACCCCACGTGTGCCAGACCCCGTGGCACGGGGTGAAACACGTTTGTCCCTGCACGCCTCTCACTATGAGACAGCCGGAGCTGCTGCTCCTCCACCTTACGGGTAAAGGCAGAGCACAGATGAATAGGCGTCGGGCTTAGATTTCACTTGCTGACATACCGAAAGTGGAGCCCCATGGGGAGGGGTGGGATGTGCTGGTTCCCTGGGCTCGAAGGGATGCTTGGGGCTGGTGCCCTGCCCTCTGGCCATACCCCAGTGGGTACACAGGATGCTGGCCCTGGGAGATGGATGTGAGCCTTTCCCAGAAACTGGGCTCCTGAGCACTGGAAAGGGTGCTGGTGGCATTGCTCTCCCAGCTTTACTAATCCCGTGCTCTCCTGCGCTAGGTCAGGCTCTCGTCACCTGGGTGCAGGTGAGAAAAGAAAGTGGCAGCCTATGAAACTGGGGCTGTGCTCATTTCCCCCGCTCCCCCTGGGCTGTGCTGGCCTCCCAGCCAGGCTGTGCCACCCTGTTTTCGCTGCTCTGCCTGACCTCTTTCATCACAAAAGTCCCAATTTCAGTCACATGCTGCTAAAATCTAGGACAGAGAGGCACGAGCTGTGTGCGGCTGTGTGGTACAGCCACTTAAAATTAAATAACAAGTGTTAACTATGACCACAACCGAAATCAGGAAAGTTCTGAAAGCTTTGCAATGTAAAAATAGTTGATACAGATTTTGTTTTGATTTTGCCCCTTTAATGCTTGAGGTCCCTCCTATCACTGAAAGCTGAGGTTGCAGGGGAAGCAGAAGGTTACACTGTCCCATTTCATTTTGCAGAGGGGATGCTGTGCCTGGGGTCTCATCCTGTAGTGGGATCCAGCAGAGCAGAGGGAGAGTTGAGCCCCAGCCAAGGGCTTCAGCTCATCTCACTCCAGCTTTCCGCTCATCTCACCTGCTGCTGGTTCTTCAACCAGCTTTGTGCCAGCGTGCACAGAGCTGACACTGCGATAGCATCGTGCTGCCATAGTAAAAGTCTGGGGTTTGTTGTATTTTTTTCCCCCCAAATGGGGATGTTTTGGGCACGTTGGGACCTAAGGGGGTCCCCAGAGCTGTGTCATGCAGTGGGCATTTGGTCTGGGTGCAGCCTGACGAGATGCTACAAGCTGGGTGATGCTGGTGCTGTAATTCTGGTTTGAGGTAGATGTCACAAGTCACATGAATGACTTGTAAGGGTGCCTGGGGTCTCCCATCTCTGAAGGCTGCCCTTTGTGTGGGGGTTCCTCTTTTTTTTATGCAGTGTGTCCTGGCAGGAGGGACTGTTGTGGCCAGGGCTAGTCGAGCAACGGGAAAAAGACTGCTTGAGGACACAGCCAGAAATGAATCATGGTGATTGCTTCTCCACTGGAAATGTCATTTCTCCATGGCAGATGCTGCCTTTCGTTGCCCAGATGGCTTCTGCTGGGATTTCCAGAACACCCTTCCTAACACTTCTAACGTTTAGTCAGAGATGTGTTTGCTTTGCCCACCAGATCTGCATCGTGATGCAGACGTCCCCGTGTTTTGGTGAGAAATGGCACAGGCATCTTTGCACGTGGCTTGTGTGGCCATCTAGCACTAAATGTCCCTTGGATCTTGTTTCTCTGTCCCTCAAGGGAACCCGTGTCTCCGTCTGGGAGCCCTCCATTACCTTTCCACAGTCTCTCCAGCTTCCCCACCCAGTTTGGGAGGAGTGGAGTCGAAGGTCCCAGTCGTGCCAGCCCCCAGGAGCAGGCAGCTGTCCCATCCAGATTACTGACTTGCTCTGCCTCAATTTTCTGCTGAATCAAACCACTCCTGTAGCATCAGGTAACTGGAAACCTTTGTTCTCTGTGCAGTAGGAGACATCCCATCTGCTTCCTTCCTGTGGTTACCTTAACCAGAGTGACTGAGCTTTACTGAAAAACTCCCCGCAGCTGAGCTGACACTGCCCTTTTCTCAGTGCAGGGCAGAGCCCGAGCACCGGTTTTGCTCATGAGGGTCCTTGGGATCCTGCGTCAAGCTCACAATATGGGCTCTGACAGCTTCCAGTGAAAGAAAAGTTATCTAAAAGGGATGAAAATAGGTGCAGAGGGGTCAGGGGAGCACACAGAGCAGATCTGCCTGGGGTGAAGCTGCTCTTCAGTGCAGGTTTTGCTGAGAACACAAAAAACCTCTTAGGGTAAATTCATTAATTCTATTGACCAGCACTGGACTGAAATCTGGGCAGAAACAGACCTAGAAATTGTATTAACTGAAAAAAAAAAATATTTCTGATGCAGAGAGGAAAGAAACCCCAGCTGCCAATAAACACCCGGAGTCTGCTGGTCTCGCAGGTATGGGGCGAAGAGTGGTGAGAATGAAAGAGGCTCAAAAGCAAAACAGAAATGTGGCCAGACAGGTACCTGCCAGCAGCTGCCCCGTGGTGATGGTGTGAGCTGGAAATGGTTGGAAATGCTTATACTGGGTGGATTCTGGGTTTATTAGTAACAGAGCTGTGAATTCTCACAGAACTTCTGCTCGGGATTCAGCTGCCATGCACACGGATCCATGTGCATAGGTAGAAAATCCCCAGCCTGAGGTAAAAGGAGAAGTTCTGTTGTTGATTTGTCTTCACCTGGTTTTTGGTGAGTGTCTGCTATCTGGTCTAGGAGCAAGGCCTCATCCCTGACTGAGAAAAATGTGAAATTAAACCCGCTTCAGTAGGTAACAGAGGCAGCAGTGCTACTGCCTGTGAATCAGGGGAAAGCAGGTGCAGGGATGCTCAAACTCTGGTAATTTGTGATGATATTTGGGCACGTAGCCAGCTATTTAACTGTAAATGCTGCTCTGGGATGAACAATGGCTGAAACACTTGCTGGAGTTAGAGGCTGAAGAAGCTGGAATGACCCGTGGAGCACCTTGGTGCCAGTGTTTCTCTACTGAAAGAAATTGCTGGCAGGTATTTTGTTTATTTAACTGTGAGGACCTCTGGTCTGCTCACTTCCCTGGTCATTAATGCAGGCAATGCATCCTTGGTGGTCCTCCTCACCTGGACCTGTGCCTGCTGGGCTCTTCGCCAGTGCGCAGACACTGGGCATGGCATCACTGGTGCTGATTTAAATCCCTGTTAACAACTTGCAAGAAGAGAACAGAGGCTTGATTCACTAGGAGGTCTTTACTAGCAAAAATAAAAGTTTTCTTTTCATACAGATAAACATGCAGAAGGTCACACAGTGACAGAAGCCGTGGCCAAGGCACGGTGCCCACCGCCAGCACCAACCCCCTGGGATGGAGCCACTGATGCTTTTGGCTCTTTCTGCAGCTCTGGGGCTGCCCTCACTTCTACAAGGTATTTGGTGGAAAAATGAGTACAGAGTTGGCTCAACAGAAGCTTAATGTGTCCTGGTAAGGAGTTTAATTTAAGTTTTACAGTGTTTGGCTCCCACTCTGCTCTTGAGCTGATGCCACCCGGTTGCTTTCAGCAGAAGGAGTGACCTATGGAGCAGCATCTCTGCTTTGGGGCTGCCCTTCCTCTGGCATAACCAGTTCCCATGTGGGCAGGATGCCAAGAAGAATGCCTTTCTGCCACCATCACCGTAAAAATAGAAGAAATCAAGTACAAACAGCCTCTCTTCAGTGGTAACTTACAGAGCAAACAACAAACTGACTGTTTTCACCACATTGGTGCCCTAATACTTCTAAATATTAGAAGTGAATGAATGCCCCTGGCTTACGGCATTTTCCTCCTGCCCCGCATCCTGTGGCACTCACAGGGGCACGCAGGAGACTGGGGCAGGAGGAAGGGGAGCCCCAAAACCAGCTGCTCACAGGGGAACAGAAGCTGCTCCCACTGCAGCCTCCCCACTCCCCGCAGCATTCAGCTGCTGTGGCTCCTCGAGTGCGGGGTTAGAAATGACACACCCCCAACTATTGTCAGTGCTGCCTGCAGCGGGGTGAATTTGAATGCAAATTACCTAAGCCACCTTAAAATGGTGGTTAATTAAATATCCTGTAACTTCGAAAAGAAAAACAAACAACAAACCAGTGAGTAAAACCCAATCAAAGACTGGAAAATAGCAAGATAACTTTTGAAAGTGCAGAGTGGCCGACCCAGCAGCTCTGGAGGTCAGTCCTTAACAACATTTAAGTCAAGTTCTATTAGAACCAATCATTTAATTCCTACTACTTTTTTTTCTTTTTTTTTTTTCTTTTTTTTTTCTTTA
>JAAGNO010006771.1:19378-58035 GCA_033439905.1 Ceryle rudis
CAGGGGAGACCTTCTGGCTCTGACAGCTCCTGACAGGAGGCTGGAGCCGGGGGGGTCGGGCTCTGCTCCCAAGGAACTAACAACAGGACAAGAGGAAAGGCCTTCAAGTTGCCCCAGGGGAGGTTTAGGTTGGAGCGGAGGAATAAATTCTTCCCTAAAAGGGTTGTCCAGGGTTGTCCCAGGCTGCCCAGGGCAGGGGTGGAGTCCCCGTGATCCCTGGAAAGGTTTCCAAGCCCCCCGTGGAGCTGTGGTGCTGAGGGCCAGGGGTCAGTGGTGCCCTGGCAGTGCTGGGGGAATGGCTGGACTTGATGATCTCGAACGTCTCTTCCAACCAGATGGATCTGATGATTGTGCAGTAAACCAGAGGCATTTAGGTGAATACTTTTCCTCCACAGCCTGCCATGTGGAAAGCTTTGTCCTGGGGATCCTGCACTGGCTGACCCTGCACAGGTAAGGCTTGGTCTCAGTGGTGTGCAGAGCTCCCATCCCCTGGAGCAAGATGACATCTCACACTTACTGTTAAGGGGGCTGCCTATGTGTGCAGCTTTCCTTATCTTGGTGAGCATTTATGTCGGCAGGTTTGTACATTTTTTTTTTGCCGCTTTGGTCTCTGTCATCACGTTGGGACAAAAGAACATTGTGTATTTTATCTACGAGCTGTGCTGGGTATAGCTTGGAGCATCCCCCAGGATATCATAACGATGTGTCTTTCTTTCCTTTTCAGAAATTCCCCATTTCTCATCCCTTCAGATTCAGGAGATCTGCTGTTCATGACGCTCTGGAGGAAGCTTTTCATTCACCTTCTGTGAAGAGCGGCTTTGCGGCAATGCCATTTGCTCTCTTGGCAACCCCACCACTGATGACTAACAGTTCCTGATGGGTGAAGCATAAAGTGGACAGTTTGCTTTTTTTTTTTCAAGAATTTTGATTTTTTGCTGGCAAGGCATGACGTCAGACTTTTCACTTCTGGAAACCTGCTTTCTAGTACCCTTGTCGGAATTTGTGATGTGAGTCATATCCATCTCAACAGGTAAATCCCAAATTACTCTTTGGAAATTTAACCAATGTCATTGGTTTGTCTTGTAACATCTAAGTGTCCAGAAATAGGGTACTAATCATGAATGGAACATGTTATTGTGACCTCTAATGTGACCTCTACTCTGACAGAGCCTTACGTAAGAAGCTCTTAGCAGGTCCAGAACTTCCACTCAATCTAAATCAAGTTGAAATTGTCACTTAACAGCATCAAGAAGTGGAGACTTCCTCCCCTCTGTAGATGCAGCGCTTTGATGATTAACTTAACTGAGAAATACTTGACTTTTTAAATTGCATACAGAAAACTCCCAATATTTAGAAGTCTGCTGCAGCCTCTGAGGCAGACAGAGAATAACATCCCTATTTAACATCCTGCTCTGGCACTTCAGGGTGCTCTCTGCCAACGCAGAAGAGCAAGCTGTGCTTTCCCCCCCTCCCCGTGTTGTGTGTACTTTGCTGTTTTAAGCCACTTTGCGAGGGGTGTGCAGAGTCATGGGCGAGGTGCGTGCTGCTGCGACACCCTCTTGTCACTGGCTCCTCGGTTGAGCCCATCAGGGCATCTGCCTGGAGAATGATGCTGCCCTCATCCACGTGAGGCTATTTCCCACTCTGCAAAGGAGCACTTGCAAATAGAGGTGTTGCTATCTCTTTTTTTTTGGTTTTTTTTGCTTTTCTGTTTGGGTTTCTTTTGCCTCCCCAAATCAGTTCTTGTCAGGGATTTTCTGACGCTTGCAGCCATCTCCTGTGCCTGTCCTCACAGAAACTGATGAGATCTCAGTGCTGGTGTTAGGGAGTGGGAAGCACGTGCCCTGAGTGAGCAGGGAGGATGAATGAGACTTTACCAGGCAAGTTTGTTTGCAGGTAAGTTAAGAAGATAGAAGTATGCAAAAAAAACCTTTTTTGTATGGTCCATTTTAACTTACTCAAATCTATCTCTTGCACTGCACTCAGGTTTTTGATTTTGCTTTGGTTTTTTTTTTTGGTTTTTTTTTTCTGTTTTATTTTGTGCATCCTACAGAGGCAATTTTGAGTAACTCCTGTATTGAATAGGTCATTTCATAAGTGCTGTTTTGATGAGTTTCTTTTTTCTAGTTCTGGCGTGTGTGGATCTTCTGGAGAATATTATCTAATGTCATAATGAAGCATCAACACTCTGACCCGTAATACAAATACAAAACCTATTTATAGGTATAAATGGTCATAAGACAGAAACTAGTTATCATGGTTTGAGAAATCCTGGGCTTTCTTTTCCACCCCCCCAGCACACAGATAGCACGTGCCGTGGCCGGTGACGCCAGCACGTGGTGGTGGGTCATCATCCCCAGTGCCATGAGGGATGCTGCAGCATCCACAGTGCTACCGGGGGACTTCCCACCTGCCTGCTGTGGCTTTCCACCCCAAAATCATTGGTGTGATAACGCCATGGCCCTCGAGAGTCCCCGGTGAGCTGTCCGGTACAGACTGCAGCCCGGGCTCTGAGCTGGGATGTTACTCAATCAGAAAAGCTCTAGTCACGGCCGTGCACAGCTCTATTCAAATCTGACATTTCGGAGGCCAGGGCAAAGGGAACGAGTTTTGTGATGTGGATTCCCAGAATAATCAGCAGAGAGGCCGCTGCTGACACTGCTGCCCTTTCAGAGAAAGATGCAATAAAATAGAATTGCTCGAAGGCTGGGGTTTTATTTTGGTGGTTTGGTTTGGTTTTCGTTTGTTTGTTGGGGTTTTTTTTCTGTTGTCTTTGTTTATTTTACGGTGAGGAAACTCAAATTCATAGCCTCAGCACAAGGTGCTCCTCCGGCTGTGTCATGGCTGGCGGGCGGAAGAATAAACTTAGCTTGACCTCATCTGTGTAATCAGAGATATTTTTGATTAAAAAATGATCCATCAGACGTGCTTTTCAGACATGTCAGAGGGTTTAAAATATTTTGTTTATAACTTGCTACTTCTGCATGTTCAGATCCTCCTCTGTTTTCTCTTTTATTTTCACATGGAGAGCAGGTGAATCAACCTGGCTGCTTCTCCTGAGAGGTGTCTTAATTAGGGAGACCCAAAGGAAACCTGAACTTGACTCACAAAATCAGTAGAGTTCAGCAACTGAAAAGCTATTACAGCAATCCCATTGCTCCCAGGGGTACAACCCCCATCCCTTCGTGGGAGCTGTGGGCTCTGCTCAGTGCTGCTCTCACTGCACTTCGCTGGCAACCTGCCTGGGATTGATCTTTTCATGGAAATCCAAGGAAGGTTCACTTCAGTACCAGGATCAGGCACTGAAGTCCCTTTTTGGTTATTGCTTTCCTTGTAGCTTTTGAATGCTGGAATTAGGAAGTTGAAGATGAAGCTGAATAGTGGAAAACCCCTCTCACTGAAAATGGTGTTTAAAAAAAAACAGAGGAAAAAAAAAAAAGAAGAAGAAGAAAAAAGATCTGAAGCAAACTTCCTCTGCTTGCTGTCTCCTGCTTGTCGGGAAAGGAGAGATGGGCAGCACATCACCCACTCCCCGGGAGAGGCTGGCAGTGTGTGTGCTGAAAATAAAAAGCCAAATGTAAAAGCTGCAGTCCTCACAATGCCCCTGGTTTGTATTTATGGCTAAAAGGGGTTTTGCCAGTTGCTTTCTGCAGTACAGAAACGTGCTGCAAGCGACTGAGTCTCCAGTTTTCCACCGAGATGCTTTGGTTAGCTGAGGGCTGAGCCTGACAGTGCTCCCCATGTGTGCCAGGACTGGGACAGAGCCCTGCGAGGTGAGGGCTGATAACAGGGCAAACCTCTGGAAAAATTAACCTTGCATGATTTCCTGGTAGCGTGATTTCCCAAGAACTTGTACCTAGAAGCAAAAGGAGGCTTGGCTGGCTGGCTGGCTGGCTGGTGGATCTCCTGCTGCCAAGCGCAGTGCACGGCTCGGGGTAGGACAAACCCTTTGGTGCTTTGGGGATGAGCAGGTCTCAGGATGAACCTTGTGACTGGGGGCTGTGACTGGAGGGCTGTGACTGGAGGGCTGGCTGAGCCCTGGCGTGGCAGCTGCTGCTCATCCCGGGGCTGAAACCACATCCATAGGAAATATGGTGCTGTGCATGGCCCCGGTGCAGGGTGTGTGGGCAGCAGCGGTGGCTCTGCCTCAGGGAGAGCACATGGAATTTAGCAGGAGGCAGCTCTTTTCCCTGCCATCTCCTCTGAAGAGAAATCATCCTCATTGGTCCAGGGAAGGTCATGCTCTTACCCCCCAGCTATGTCTCATAGGGCAGCTTTCACCTCCTAACCCCTCCTCTGGTGCCCTGGGGGATTTTCTCCCCAGGACATTTGTTTGGGGTGCTGTTTTTCATCCGTGTTGCTCCTCATTAGATGAGCTGTAGGTTCTTTCATTAGCCCACCCTTCTGCATGAGCCAGGTACGGCTGCACAGCTCCAGGGAGGGACTGGACTAAAGGAATTATGCAAACAGGAGTTGGGAGGAACAACACAAAAGACCTTCCAAGCACTAGCACCACGAAACCAGCTCTTGGCCCCTCACGGTTGTGAAATTGAGACTGATTCAAGTCCTGAGTTAATTTGTACTTGAGGCAATATTAACCCCACCAGAAACAAAAGCTGTGTTAAGAGCTGGCTTTTGTACTGAATCCACATCTAATTTACTGAAACACAAGTTTCAGTTTTGGTGAAAGCTAAATCTATGACAGCTCTGACCGGCTACTGGAGTGATTCATTTTCTCCCCAGAAAATTCAAAAATTGAGGTGATAGCAGTGAGCACTCAGTTTCTGCTCTATTAGGCATCATTTATTGCCTTGCACCATCAGCACATCTTACCCTCCTGGGTGCATCCAGGTGCTGGGTGGGGTGGCCTGTCCATCACTTGCCCAAATCCCAGGGCAAACGCAGTTTCACTTTCACATCAGTTTTTAGTTGTTCTTGTCTGGAGCATCTCTGTGCTGGGGAAAGGCTGAGAGACCTGGGGCTGTTCAGCTGGAGAAGAGCAGCCTGAGAGGGGAGCTGAGCAATGCTGAGCAAGAGCTAAAGGGCCCCTGTAGGGGGGCAAGAGGATGGGCCAGACTCTGGTCAGTGGTGCCCAGAGACAGGACAAGGGGCACCAACTGGAGCCCAGGAGGTTCCAAGTGAACACGAAATAAGGAAGTTCAGCTTTGTTTTTTGAAACATTAACAACCCTTTTCTGAAGAAGAGCCCGCTGGTGGAGAACAGCACCCCGAGAACTGCCTGCACATGCTCTTCTGTGAGTCATGGGGGCATCCATGGGCTTCAGCTGAGGACCCCCGGGTTCACTGTGGGGAATCCCTATCCTTGGAATGGTCTATTTCCTTCAACTCTGACAAATTTTAATTTTGTGTCTTCTTTGGTTCTCTGTCTCTTGTCTCTTTTAGACTGGGCCCTTTGCAAGGTGCAAACCCACGCTATCAACAGCATAACCCAGAGTCCACGGGAGCAGCCCAGGGCTGCAGGAACAAGCAAAGCATCACAGTGTCTGGTAATACAAATTGTGATGGGAGTGCTGATTGCAAGAGAGGAAAACTAACAAACTAAAATTAGAAAAAACCAACCCCCTAAAATTAGAAGCAAGCACAGTAAACAAATTAAATCCTGTGCATGGGGGCTTCTTGTGGGTTTATGAAAGTGGAAGTTTGATTTGCTTAGAGCATTTTTCAAATTTGCTGATCACAGCTCTCTCTTTTGGAAAGACCTTTCAAGAAAGTTTCATTTCTCTCTGAAATATTGGTCCTCGCAGCCTGGCAGGGCAGCTCAAAGTCTTTACTGTACTTCAGCATTTTCCATACGCTGGTATTATGTTTGCTTAGAGAAGCCCAATTGCTAATATTTCAGATGCCCACATCAAAAAAACTTCTGAAACCTTCTGGAAACGGAAAAAGCCTCATTCATTAAGCCTGTGTTTAATCTCACTGGCAGTTTTGAATCTTTGAAATATATGCAGGTTTGGAGACCGGTGTAAATCTCGGCGTGGGGCTTTACATCGTTCTCTTGTGGACACTTCTGTTCGTCTTCACGGGCAGGACAGTGCTTTCCAGGCAACTTTACCTCAATTTTTGCTGAAATAGCCAATTGTCTTAACATGGTGGGGGAAAAAAGTAAGAAAAAACCCCCCAAACTATTGAAATTGACTCTGCCTGGGATATCTCACTGATGTGATCACAAGAGAGTGACATGTACCCCAGCATTGGGCTGCCAGACATTGTGGATCATTCCTGAGCTGGTGCAGTTTGGGGCTGGACATTTCCCGAGAACAATTTGATTCTCCAGACGCTTCCTGAATTTAGCAAGAATGTGTTGAACTGTCCTGGGCTGTTCTGTAGCATCACACACAGCTCTGGCACTTGCCCGATTTTGAGCGCAGAGTGCTCTGGCTGGATTCAGCACCTGCTGAACATGCGCTTTGCAGAGGAACCCCCGGCACAGAGGTGGCTGCTGAAACCCAAGTGCTGGACAGTTGTTGAAAAGCTGGCAGAGGCTGCTCTTCAGCTGTGTTATTAAACTGTGAAGATCTTCAACATGCATTTCCCTTTGGGGAAGATGCCATTTATGATAACTAAAACAGGAGTTCACATTTTGTCACAACAGGGGAAGCAAGTATCTAACCCTCAACGCCCCCCACCTTGGTGACTAAATTAATGGTTTTCTGCAGAACAGAGACGTTGGTGTACGAGATCACCCACCACACTTTTCCCCTTCCACAAAGGTGAATCTTAGAGAGGGAGAGAAAAAAATACCAACAAACCTACTCTTTTTTCTGTTTTGGGGTTTTTTTTTTCTTTTTTTTTTTTTTTTTTTTTTCTTTTTGCATTTTACCTTCTTTGGGTGAAATCCTGGCTTGGTGGCAGCAGTGCCCTTGGTGAGTCACACAGAAGAGCATCACATCTGTGAAGGTGGTGGCAGAGGCAACATCATTTTCTGTGACATGTAGCCCTGCACGGCACAGAGCCGACCATGGCCCAGCCATGGACATCCAGTGAGGATGGGGTGAGCCCAGGGCCATCCACAGCAATGGGGTGATGCTCCCTGGAGGAGGCAGCTCTGTCCCCTTTCTGATGAGATGTACACCTAGGGACACCCCAGCCTGGGCTGTAGGTACTGGAAACAGCAGATACAGCCCCTGAGGGATAGTCACGGGTGGTACCCTGAATCAGGATGATTCAGACATCATCTCAGCATGGGAGATGCTCTCCCAGGCTCTCCAAAGTCCCTCAGCGCTGGCAAAGGAGCTCTGCTTATGAGAGGAGGTCCTGGAGCTGCTGAGAGCCTCGTGTACTGTGAGCCACTTGGGAAGAGAGCCTGGAAAACAGCATGAAGTTTTGCTCCCTCGGCTTTGGACGTCTCTTGAGCTTGGCTCAGTAAAAGTTGAATTTCCTTAAGCTGAGCTGTGCTTAGCCTGCTCCTCCCTAAAAGGCAGTACTTGGTGTTTGATTTTCAGAATTATTCAAGTGGTTATGGTTAGAAACGTGACCGAGAAGAGGGCACACAATGTACCACACCTATTAGCTGATTCCTCCTTGCAGAGCCTTTTCTGAGTCATTTGTCAAGTTTACTGAGAAAAACAATTTTTTTTTTTTTTTTTTTTCACTTTTGTCAGCAGCATTGCAGAGCTGGGGCTGGTGAGCCTGCGTGGTAACCGGGCCCTGCTTTCTGTCCATAATGAACTGTGCTAATTAAGAGGGAGAAGAGCAGCCAGGTTTTTCAGAAGCTGGGAGAGGGTGCTGGCAGCCACAGAGCACGTTTCCATCACGAAGAGCAAAGAGTTACTGGAAAAGTGCAAAAGTTACTGGAAAGAGTGATGGTGGGGTGAGTGACACCCAGCTGGGTGCTGGTGTCGCTCCCTGGGTTTCAAGAGGACCGTGACAGATTAGCACTTTTTCTAATGAGGTGGGAGATGGGCTCTGGGCTGGAGGGCCAAGTGATTGCTTGGCAATTAAACCTCTGATTTGTAAGGCACCGAGCACTGCTCAGAGCTGCAGCGTAGCACTGCTGCTGCCATCCATCGTCCTGTTAGTGCCCAGCTATGATTAGGGTTGGGCTGTCTGTCAATTTACACTGCTGCAAGCATGTAAGAAATTTCTCTAGTGCGTAAGAACCAAGTGGAAGCATTTTTTTTTGCCTGTGGAAGCAGAATTACATTCCTTTGGCAGGGGTTTTGGTGAGCAACAGCATTACCAGGAGAGTTATAGAATTCTAAAGCATTTTTGTTTCAGGTGTCTGAGTTGTTTTTTTTGCAGATCTTTTCCTGAAGGATGTCAGGAAGAATTCTGGGTTCAGATATTGTTGATTTTCTTCTATTAAAATTACTAGAGGCACATGTATCATTCACGTTGTCCAGTTCTGGGGATCTGTGTACAAACCATTATCAGCCTCCTATCTGAAATGCTGGTTCACTGAAAGCTACTGTGAAATATGAGTAATGACAATGAATGCAAACCAAGAATGGTCTGAAAGGTATTATCAGATCTTCTTATATCATGAAACTATATTGAAAAGCACTATTGAAACCAGTATCTTATCACTGTGAAATGCTTTACTGGAAATCTAGTGTTAATGTGTGCCTGTGGTCAGTTCTTGACAGCGTGGCTCCTTCAGATCAAAGCTGCTTGGGGTATATATATATGTATATATTTATAAAGGATATTTTTAGGATAAAAGAAAAACTTTTGGATATTTGAAATGAATCAAGCTGGGTCAGCAGTGAGTGATGCCAAACAGGACTGCGGTAACTCCCGGTAAGCGAAGTGCACAGGGCATGGCTCCCCAGCCCCAGTGCTGGACCAGGGCCGGGAGGTGTCACTGAGTTTCCTCAACGTAAGCGGCCGTCGGTGAGTAGGTGTCTCGTCTCCTGTAATGCTCCTGGGCTCTCCAGGAATGTCTGCTTCGTTAGTCATTTCAACAAGCCATTTGTCTGCAGCAGTCTGGTGCTTTCTGCTGTTATTGCGATGTTTCCGTTTCTACAGCAGAGCTGCCAGCTCTGCAGGGTGGTGGTGCTGATGCGAACGCAGCCGCCTGCTTGGCAGGGTGAGGCTGAGCATCGGTCCTGGCAGCGGTGGGAGCTGCCAGCAGCTGGAGTGGTCCAAGAGGCTGCTCTGAAGGTTGCTTTCCCAGCTGCACCAGGAACATTCCCTTTGGCTGGCCCCTTTTGTGCCTTTTTGAGTTGCATCGCTGCAGATGGGAGACATGCAGGAGCTGTGCTGCCCAGCACTGACTTTGTATAAATGATTTCCCATTTATAAATGATACATGGGGCTCAGTGTTTAATTCCTAAGCATGGTGGCAGCTGACTTACAACCTTCTATGCTGCCTTTACTTGTTATTTGGGTCACAACTGCTTTTAATGTGTCCTTTCACAACGTGCCTACCATAAAATCCCAAGGGAGGAGCCCTCCTCCGTTAGCTGGGAGTTGCCTGGGAGGGTTCCCAGGGAGAGGACCACTTCCCGGCTCCCAGCACGCTCCCCAGCGCTGCAGTACACGAAAGGCTTAATTATTCTGAGAGTGCCTGGGGGACTCAGTTCCCATTTCACTGTCTGAGCTCATCTGCATTGTCATGCTGATTTGTTTCAGAAATCCCTATTCCTCCTTTTCCTCTTCCTTCCCAGAGATATGAGGAATGGCTTTGCTGTTTTGTTGAGGGTATTTTCATGTTGCCGTAGCTGGCGGGTAGCTGAGAGCCTCCCTTAGGCAGGCTGCCAGGGGAAAGCCAAGCCTGGGAGATTCACTTCCATTAGGACCTGGTCCAATGCACACTGAGATCCCTGCTGGTGCCATCCCATCTGCTCTGAAGAGAGAGTTTTGGACTTCCCGAGGTCCAGCACGTGGGGCAATCATTCGCCATCACTGCATACATAGTTAGCAACCAAAAAGGAGAAACTACCTGGGTTGTCTCCATGCTCCGACTTGTTTATTCTCCTCCTTGACCTCACCTTGCTGATGGTCAGTGACAGGATGAAGAGGCCAAGGGACACCTGCAGAGGTCTGGAATGGAGCAAGCCTCTGGACCCTGACAACACATTTCATTCCTGTTCCTGTATCACCCCAGCACCTTTCCTTCACCAGCTTGGCTCGCAGTTTTTAACCCAGGACTGTTTCTTCCCTGCTGGCATTTGGCTGACCTGTCTGGGGTGTCAGTTCAGGTACCAAAAGTTAAAAAAAAAAAAAAAAAATATTAAAATAATAAAATAATCCCTTCTTCTAATCTGCAATTTACATGATTAAGTAAGAATTCATCACCTCTTCCCTTGTTTCCTCACCAGGTCTGGGTGTGCACCGGGCTGCCTGGAAAAGCTGTTGGTGCTACTTCCTCTGCTCCAAGCAAAACTTTTGCTGCAATTACAGGCAGCAACTGGGAACTGGGGGAATAAGACAGAGAGGACCAGCCTTGTTCTTCTGAGGATCCCTCCAACACCTCAGCAAGATCAAATGCACCCTGCTGCAGATTTGGACCTGCCTTTTGGCTGGTTTACAGTGTGAAGGCGCTGGGATGAGGGAGGCATGGTTGGTGCGTTTGGGGTAGTTTCAGCAGTACTGTATGCAATACTGTGACTAGCCCGGGCATAAAATCTATTTGCCTAGTCTGCTCCTGATGATGGATATACGCTCAAGACTGAGCTTGGCTATCAATAAATTATGCAGAAAAACTGTATGGAACAGCCCTGGCTCGCAGGCAGTGGCACACACAAGGTACCTGCATTGCAACAGGCTGAGGCTGCTGCTCTCCCCTGAGCATCGCAGCTGCTCCAGAGGTTGGCTGTGGGATTAGAGGGGTGTCTTTGCCACCTCCATGCCCTCTTTGTCCATCTGGCCCTCCCTCTGGGGTACAGGTCATCCAAGAAGGTTTTTTTTTAACCACTCATTTTTGTTTGTAGGCAGAACTCGGCTCTCTCCAGAGGGGTTACAGGAACAACCAATCTAGCCTCAAATGGTGAGCCAGCCTGGGTTTTGCACCAGTACCACCACATGCATATGACAGCATGTCCCAGCTGGCAAACCCTGGTTCCCTGGGGATAGTCTGGATCTGGGACATTGGTATGAGACTGTGCCTGGTCTACTCAAGGACCTTGGCTGCGTCAGTTTTGCTCAGCAGCTATTGCTTGGAGCAGGACTTTCATAGACTTAGAATTCAAAATTTTGCGGGCAGGTAAAACTTCCCTGCTGCTGCTGAGCTGGTGGTTTTTAAAGGTTTGAGTGAAATTTCTGTCCTTCTGCAGGGACATAGCTTCGGATGGTGTGTAATGATCACCTAAGTCACCCATGCTCCTCAAAACCAAGTGGCTTCTTCTGGCACCGCGGTGGGAGCTGTGTCATCCAAAGCCTTGTCCTGTTGTACCTGGGCATCTCTGGTCTCCAAACACTGGGGACCTGTTGATGGAGATAAGTGTCTACCCACCTGAGGAGCAGGATTCCCTGTACCTGGCCAGCGAAGGCTCCATGTGCCAGGACAATGATGGACAAAGGTCTTGCCACTTTTACTAGCACACTGTGTCCTATTGCCAGAAGCCCTGGGGTGTTTGGACCACTGGCATCCTGAGGGGGTGATGCCACTGGGCTTCTCACATCCCAGTGCCTCCATGATGAACTGGGAATGGCCCCTTTCCAGGAGAGGCTTGGCAGCCCAGCTCTGTGCTGGGAGGGAGCCCCTGAGCTTGGCATCTTGGGGTTGTAACCCCCAGGATGGTCCCTCCTTTTCCTTGTGCCCTTCTTCCCGAATGAAAAATGATGCGGTGATGCCAAGATTTCCCGCCTCCGTAGGTGAGGGAAACACCTGTGGGTGAGAGAGCTGGTCCCTTTCACTAGCTCATTAATTCAGTAAATTACAACGGGAAATACATGCTGGGAAAAAACAAGAAAAATCCCAAAAGTTAATGCAAGAGTTATTTCCTCCCGATACCTGGATAAAAACGTGTTCTTCAGAGCTCTTCAGGTCAGATGTCAGTGAGACAGGTGAACCCACATCAAAGAACAAGGTAACACACTGAGTTTATCCTTCTGCTCTATGTGTTCCTGCATGTTTCCTTTTTTTGTATTTCCTTTTTTTCTTTCGTTAATAACCTTAATTTTCAGTGCTAACAGCCTTTGCATTTGAAGTACTATTGCTGAGGGAGCATTTCCTTTTGTGATCAGACTTTGGGGTCTGCTGCTTTCAGTCACAACTACCTCCTGCTGCTTCTGAGGCTGTAGACTTCTAAAAATTTAATTTATCTATTTGTCTTCCTGATTAAAATTTTTCAGAAGAACTTGGTCTATTTACGTGCAATCTTCTATTGGTGTTCTATTTCTTTTTTCTTTTTCCTTTTTATTTTTTTTTCTGCTTTTGCAATCTTCTTGATTTTAATTGATTTTTGCTCTTGCACATGGGAAGTTAAAAAAGAAATGGGTAAGAGATACTAATCAGTGTGAGTTTTTTAATATACATGTCCAAGTGCTATGGAAAATACATATATTTTCATAAATATCACAATCGTGTTATTTAGGAAAGACAGTGGGGCAATGTTGTCTTCCCTGAGCAGGTCTCCCAGGCAGCCGGCTGTGCTCGCACCCTGCGGCAGCATGAAGGGCTCCCTCTTGTTCCTCCGCCTCTTCTCCATGGTGTGTTGCTGGAATTGGATGCCGACGGCTGGGAACAAAATCTTCCACTTTGGACCCTGCAGGGTTTCCATGAGTGTGACTGAGATCAGGTCTGGTTTTAACGCAATTAAAGCCAACATTGTAAGTATTGCTCCGGGCTCTTGTGGAGTTGGGGGAGCTGTTTAATCAGCGGCTCCTGAAGCCCTTCTGGAGCCAGGAATGTCTGCCGCCATCTCTGTCTTTATCTTCTCCCGAGCAGCAAGCCAGAGACCCCATCAAGACCCTCAGCATCTTGTCTTACCCTCATTCCCTGCACAAGGTTAAGGTAGGTGTCCTTACCAATTTTTCCTCTGAATCATTTTAACCAGCGAGAATCCCAAACACCCATCATGAGGGGAAGCAGCTCAGGGCACCTGGGGAAGCTGTTCAGCCCCATGACTTGTAAGTTCCTGCGAAACACAGGCGCTGGCAGGCAGCACGGGTCAGGGAGGATAGAGTGATGCAGCTCACGTACACGAGAAGAGGTGGGTGTCCCACTGCCGGTTGCTGCACCCAACTTTCACCCTGACTGTCTTTCCAGAAATGATGGGCAGACATAATTTTTGTTGTTGTACGTGATGCTCCAGTTACAGGAGCTTTAGCTGCGGCTCCACACCAACTCGGGTGGTGGAGGCACAGGGGAGTGAACCAGGATTTGGGGGCAAAGGTATAAAAGAATACAAAAGCAGGTGAAATATATTGTATATAAGTATTTTGCAGCTCTCTTAATGCTCAGAGGCAGTAGACGTGGGCCACTACTTCAGGTCTCAGCCTCTAATACCTAGCTAGAAAATTAGCTATTTATTTCCTTGACTCAGTGAGACTTGCTCCTGGAAAATCAGCCTAAAATAATTTATATATTTTATCAATTTACGACAAGCATCACTGAAATAGCTTTACATGAGCCAGAACATCCCCCTGCGCTCAGCCACTGTGCTTGACTGGAAATGAATGATTCTACTGGGGGGCAGAAGGGCTGGTGACTACAGGTTTAAAGCACTTGGGAAGACCTTAAAAAACAAAGAAACATGTTCTTGAAGTCTTCAGACAGGTGCTGCATCACCCATCACCTCTTCAACTTCTATGTGGACAAAGTTTTCAAGCACTGCAAGACCGAGGATTCGTACGTGAACCGAAAAATCAGCAGCATCGCCAACTCCTTCCTCAGCGTGAGGAGGAAGCTCGGGCAGTGTGTAAGTCTGGGGTTTTGTTACAGTTTAGTTTCATCTGTTAGTGTTCGGTATATAAATAAATCCGAGCGGTTTATAAAGTTGCAAAATCTTTATTTATAAATAAACAGTTGTAACAAGAATACAAAGAAGCCTGCAAGAACAATATTTATCCTGTCCCTCTGTCTAGGAAGTAAACTCTGTTCTTAGCTGAAGTCTGATTTAAAGACCTTCAAGGTCTGATTTAAAGAGCCTTTCCCACAGTTTAACAAGGTCTCAAATCCGTACAGTAATTTCCAGCATAACTGGCAAGTGATCTCTTATTTTTAAAAACACATCCCCCAAACTAATAAATTCTATCTTTTTCTTTCTTTTTTTCCTAGCATGAGCAAAATCAGTGCATGTGTGGGCAGGAATCCACTGAAAAACTGAATCAAATACTCGTGAACTACGAGGGGGTAAGCTGATGATTAACTAGTAATTAACACTGATATTCTGATTCTCTTTGCATGGGGTTCTACTCGCTATCTTTGCTCACAACTCTGTTCCTTTATATCATTTCAGCTGAATGTCACATCGGCAGCAATTAAATCCCTGGGGGAGCTGGACATCCTCTTAGACTGGATGGAGAAATCTCGTTAGAAAGCCGTTAATGAGCCACCACTGGCCAGGGCTGGTGAAGCTGCTGGGACTTTGCACATACCTTCGGTGAATGGGAGAATAACGTCCTGGACCAGTGCAGTTTCTCACGGCTTGCAGCTGTGCTCAGGCAAACAGCGAGTGTTTCGCTGCCTTGGTCCATGGGCAGGTCTGGCATTAAGATGGAAATATTGGGTTTGATCAAAGCAGCATTCTCTTAGCTGACTTCTACCACAGGATGCTCTCCAAGGGAAAATCTAAAAGGGTTTTTCTGGCTAGCGGATATAAGCTGTGATCGTTTAATAAAAGTATAGTTTAAATTATGACTTTTTTTTGTGTAGGGAATGTATATTCATGAGCGCTGAGTGCCCACTGGTACAACTCTGCTGTAGTTAATGCTGCAGAGCAGGGCTCATAAATCTGGGCTCAGTCTCACACGACTGCTGCTGCAGATCGATCTGGCTGAAATGAGGTGCAAAGTGTGTGAAATGCTTCCAAGAACAGGTCCTAGCAGGTATGTGGGGCCTTAGAAGTCGGTTTCTTTTTGAGGTGATATTTTCTGCCTTATCAGTAAAGAAATTTTCTACGCAAGCCGTGTGGTTGCTGAATAGAAAGAGGTTCTTTTATGTATTGTGTAATTTACTGACAGTATTAAGTTTTGTGGAAATCTTGTTGCAATTACTCTAAATAAACCTCACTTGAAGCTGTGCTGAGTCTGTCTGTCAAAATTCTGAAGAATTATGTATTTGTTGTTGGCAAAACATTTTGAATTCAGTGTGGTGTCCTTTCATAGCAGACACTGTCACTCCTGGTAATGTGAGCATCCCGGAGGTGATGCATCATTCCTGGCATGCCAGGGAGAACAAAGTTAGACCTGAGTGATACCAAATCACCCCAGCTTGTCCCTGGGACCATTTTTATTGTGTGTTACGTACAATGAATTATGTAGAAGGAAGAGCTGCAGAGGAGGAGACTCCTTGTCCCTTCCAAAAAGGGCCAGGTTGGTGACCTGGCTGGGTGAGTTCACCAGCACTTGCCTGTAGCCTGTATGCCCATGCTTCACGCTGAGCAGGATTTGGTGACTCACTGTTAAAGGGAAGATCTCTGGCATTGCTCACTATCCTTCCCCAAACCATTGCTTATGCCAAAGGAAAGCCTCTCTTTTAATTTGCTTTCTCACGAGTTTTTGCAGCGTGACTTTCATTTGTTCTGGTGCCAAGGCATGAGGAGTGAATACATTACTCCACGCTCTATCAGTGGTCATGAAAGTTGATCTTTCAACAGGATCACCCTTGAAATCAACCATTTAAGAACGATAGGTATCTTGCACATACCACAGTTTTCTCTTAAACTACTGGGAATGAAGCAGTGACGCAATGAGACACCACAGCTTATTGTGGACCAAAGGAAATGAGTCGGCACATTTGGCAAAGTCTGCTGAAGGAGAGGGGGCTGCTTGGTGAGGTCTCTGTGGACCTTTCTATTCATCGTAGTGGGCTCTGGCTCACAGCTTGAGTGAGAAGTGTGGGTTTTATTCCACACCCTCCGCTAAAGCTGTCATAAGCATTATTAGTATGTATTAGATTTCATTGATTTTGTATCCCGGGTGGAGGGTTGCGTGCCTCGAACCGTGTGTGTTTTGTTGCTTTCATGTCAAACAAGTTTATGCTTTCCCACCCATGGCAAAGCACAGAAGCTGGCAGGATGCTCAGCCCACACACGCTCCTTATCCCCTGCACCTCTCCCGGGAGTTTAGCTCATTCTTGCTGCTCCCAATGGGATGCGGGAGGAGCAGAGCTGAGAAAAGGATGCCAGCGGGCAGGCTGAAGAGGAAGAGGATTTGCAAAGGGAGAGCAAAAGGGGTTTTCTCTTCTCAGAAGTTTCCAAACCTTAGCGTTCTCCCGCAGCTTTATTACTTCTCACCCCAGGGACACTTTCCAAGCGCACGCCTTTCTTATTGCACCAGAATAATTCATTCACTTCCAGCAACTCCAGGCGGGCGCAGACCTGTCCTGACCCCTCCACGCTTTTCTTGCTATCCCAGCCCCTGCCCACTGTGCTGCTGAGGGGATGCAGCCAGGAGATGGGGTGGATCAGCTATAACCTGACACGGGAGGTCCCAGCCTTGCTGTCGGTAATGTGACAGCTGTTGCAGCGTGGCTGTGAGAACAGCTCTGAAAACACAAAAGCAGGGTTGGGAGGGGAAACACAAATCCCCCTGGAGCTGCTGCCTTTACAGTGAGCAGAGCTCACCCCAGTGCTTAGCAATGGGAGGTCCACGAGTCAGGAATAATTTGGGCTTTACCTTTGCTGGAGCGCAGCATCTGTCAGCTAACGCAAACAGCCATTGCCTGGCACCTTCCTGCACTACCCTACTGCTTTCATCTTAAAATGTAGCTAATATTTTACTACGACAGTGTATTTCTGGTGTTACTGTAACGCCGTCAGGTCAGAGCCCAGCCAAGGTGATGCTCTTCGTTCTTTATATTTTATGGCTTGCAATCAGAGCTGCACGTAACCAACACAGGTTCGGGAGTTTGAATTTGGCTCTGAACAGCTCTGCTCCTATCGGACTCCTCTGCAGCCCCTCTCTTTGCAAGGCAGGCACCAGCCCATCCCAATCCTGGTGTTCAGGGAAAATTGCTCCTCTGCTTTGTCACAACTTCTTCATCATTGCTGTTTCCTACATTGTTTTACCTGAGGGGTATTCAGCTTTCTCTACCTGCATCTCCCTGACAGAGAGCCGTGATGTGCTGCTGTTAGGAAATCCATGCAACAATAAATTGCCTTTCTCTGTTTAGTCAACCACTCTTGAAAATAAGACCAAGAGTCAATGTTTAATTACAGTTATCCTCATTTTTGCCTGGATAAACATGAAGTCAGACAGGGAAAATATGTGAGTGATGCATCGGTCAGGTTTATTAAGCAAAGGGTGGGTTTTCAAGGCCACCCTCAGTGGCGTGGTTCTGTGGCAGAGGAACAGGGATTGGGGTCAGTTGTTCCAAATCCAAGCCAGAAAGGGGAGATTGTTGCTTCAGCTGCTCTGGAGAATTTTGTCTGTACTTTGCAAATGCACAGAGCGCCAGTGAACTCAAAACCTTCCCTGTTTATCTCCATCAGCTGTGGGTTTCTTCCACCATCCCGTGCTTTTTGCAATGCCAGATGTGATGCTGTAATGCTGCAGTAAAGGAGGAGAAACCCCCCCGCTCAATGCACCCTTCTAGCACCATTTAGGGTGCGCTCTCCCCGTGCCCTCCCGCAGACTGCGAGTGCCCCTGCTCTGTGGAAAAACAGTGTTTGCTTTATTGCTTGTGCACAAAACCACTTCAGACCAGGCCTGGTCTGCAGGCACTGCCCTCTGGATGAGGAAGCAGAGAGGAATCAAAAGCGTGAGATGGTGTTCTCGAGGGTTTCCCAGTTGCCTTTAAAAGAAAACGAGGTTTTTATAAATGCACCTTCTGGCTTTTGACAGCCCGCGGTGTGAAGGGCACTGGTGGGGCTGGGGCTCTTAATGGACTAAGCCACTCAAGCTCCTGTCATTTCCCAGTCCAACCTGCTTGCTCAGACCTGTACCTCCAGCCCAGTCACCCCGTTTGGCATGAAACAATTCCTCCAAAATCACTGCTCAAAGCTGAATTTAAGCAAAAAAAGGTCAAGCTATAGCAAATTGTGGTAGCAATAAACAGTGCTTGTGTCTTGCTCTGATCCTCGAGGCAGAGCTGGTCTCAGTGGCTGCTGCCTCTTGGTCCTATGCCTTCAGATCTTGCCCTCCCAGGTTGAGGGGGGCATGTCCGAGGCGGCACAGTCCCCCCCATCACTGCCCTGCACGATGCTGCTGGAGGTGAGGAGGACGGTGGAGTAGGCGAGGTCAGCATCCTCCTTGGAGCTCTGGGAAAGGACAGGAGGACACGGTTAGATGGCTGGGGATGGACAGCACCACGCAGCAGGTGGTGGTCAGCATTTCCTGGGTTGTGAGCTCGGAATGACACAGGCAGGCTAGATGAGTGGGACAATCCAGTGGGTCATGCCTGATGCAAGAGCAACACACCTTTGTTCAGCCCCAGGAAGACCTCAAATGCTTGTGGGTTTGGGACTCCATGGCATATCTGTCCCTGCATGCTTGCACACAGCTTGCCTGTCCTAAACCTCCTAGGTTTCACTGGTTTCATGGTAGTTTCCTTTATTGCTCCAGTTCAGCTCTTGGGACTTACAACACCCACATATCACCTTCAGTTAGGGACTTCTTAAAAGAAGGGCTTCCATCTGGCACCTTCAGTTACTGCTGACCATGATCTTCCCAAGGGGATGCAGAGGGAGGCAGGAGCTTGTTGGATCCACAGGAGCAAGTCACAGCCCTTGCAATGTCAGAGACCTCCCTGCCCACCTCTGTCCCCCGAACCAGTGCCCGCACAGGGGCAAGGCTGGGAGGTGGGATGTGCTCTGGTTCCTGGACATCTGCTTATCCCAGTGTTTCATATTTATGGTAACAACCCAACCCCAACCTTCCTGACACTGCCTGGGGCTGACTTGGTGTACTGTTTGAAGCAAGGCAACTGCTATTATGGTCTCTGCTAAAGTGTAGGGTCAGGAAAGGGTTCAGGTCCCCCCACGGAGGCTGATCTGCAGCAGGTGCTTGGATCCAGGTGAGATGGAGAGCACCTGGGTATAAGTAAGTCCTCTGGGAGAAGACATCTCCTTTGGCAGAGGCTGGAGGGCTGCTGTGGAGTCTCTCAGGTCAGTGGGCTGTCTCCTGACTTCTCTTACCCTTTTTGCTTTCTTTGTCTCAGCAGCACTTTCTGGGGTGGCCACGGTGGTGATGAACTCTGCAGGGAGATGAGGGGAGGTGTTAGGGCGTGGGGGCCATTGGTGGCCAAACTGTGGCTTTTGTAGGGTCCTCCCTAACACCTTTCACCCTGGGGCTGGAGAGCAGCCTGAGTGTGAGCGACCTACCGTCCCCTCCGATCTGAGTCTCCTCGCTCTCTTTCGTGCAGGCCTTATTGCTTGTGCCGTATTCCTTCATGGATTCAAAGTCTGACATGCTGATGTTAGTCCTGTAGCTCCCGACTGACACCAGGTCTGTTAAGAGGGAGGAGATGATGAATACCCTGCACGCTTGCTCAGAGGCAACACGAGCACACTGTCATCCCAACCACCTCTGTGCGAGGAGATGCTGTGCAATACAACGTGTGGAGGGGTGGTCCTGCCTCAGCCCGGGCACCCTGCACGTTGGGTGTTGGAGTTGAATGGATGGGGTCAGTGGGAGGAGCAGAGTCCCTTGTCTGCCTATCGCCTGGTGGGTACCAGCTCAGCCCCGCAGAGACTGCAGCACGCACGAGGTTATCGCCTTTGATTTAATATTGCTGATGTTTCTTGAGAGACTAGAAAAGGCAGGGACTCACCAGATCTCTTCAGCTGCCTGTACTTAAAAACAGCAAAAGCTGTTGCAAGGATGAGGAGAGCGGCACCGGCGATGCTCAGGCCTAAAACGAGTGCATTGTGGCCATGGCTTTGATCAGAGCTGGAAGAGAGGGAAAGATAACACTCAGCTGTGAAGTACTGTTATTTTTAATTATTCAAGACTCAGTAATGTATATGAATGTCCAGCAGTCTCAAATCTGTATCGGGTGGTAAATCTGGGTGAGCATGGTGCAATGCAATTAACCAGCTGGATCCTAGCACACGTAAAAGGCAAATAAAAGCATAGGACTCTTTTGCACCAAAACAGCTACATCAGCAGCTTGGTTAGAAATGTGTGAAGGAAAGCTCTATAATCTTGACTGAAGTCTTTTCAGTTACCTTTTCTGTACCTGGAATCTCTAATTGTTCCACCTTGAGACTATTCTCTTGAGGTAGAGATTAATTTCAAGTCATCTTGTTCTTTGTTGTAACTTTTTTTTTTTTCTTCTTTTTTTTCCTCTTATGTTCTGAGCTAAGTTCTTTGGGGCACAAAGTTAGTTTTGTTACTAAGCCACAGGCGCAGGGCACAAGTGCAATGCTGACAAAGGGTTAATACAAACCTCACAGAAATGAGATGTGACAGCGGCTTGGGGAGAACTGACCTTTCTGAGGCAGCTGCTCTTGGCACCCCGGCATCGCTGAAGGCTCTTCCTTGGGGAATAAAGCCGGGCTCAGCACGGCTGGGGGGCTCAGCGTGGCTTGGGCTATCAATGTTCAGGAGCTCCAGGTGATGGTCACCTCTCCTCCCTGTACCTCCGAGAGAAGAAGGGTTGTGTGAGCAGCAGCATGGAGATGGTGGCACAAAAACTAGCTGGGCATATATTCGGTGCATGTGCAACTGCAGCGGGTTCTGGCTGTATGTGAGAGGCCTTTTACAATGGGGTTTAGAGAGCTGAAATAATCTCATACCAAATAATTTATTGCAGAAATCTAGAGTAGGCTCTCTCTGCCTATATGCTTTTGAAAAAGTCCTGCATTTATAAGTTCTGCCAAGGATGGTTGCATGTGGGATATCGGGTGCTATACTTTTGCTCTGCTTCTAACAATATTCCTCCCAGAGAAAAACATCTTCACTCAAAGTACTGCCCCAAAGCTGAGACTAAACCCCGTGCTGTTTGTGATGGCCCTTCTTTCCTGCTCCTTATTGTTTTCCTGGGCTTTTTAAGATAATAAGTTCCCTGGAGCATGATGTGTCTCTGAACACTGTGCAGTCCTTCACCTGACAGGTGTCAGATGGTCCTTAAACTAAACGGTGCCTCAAACTGTAATGGCAATAACTAGTAAGGACAGGGTTAAAATGTAAAAATAGTGTGGAACAATGTGATCTTTTTTTTGACTGGTGGGGATTTTTATGATTAGAAAGCAAAAACTAATGAGTGGATGAAAACATCTATGAGAAGTTGCACAAAATCAGGGTGATGCTGGCACTTAGTCTGGGAGGCTGCCCGGCCAAGAGCGTTTCTGTCTCGAGGTGCTGCAGCCTAGTGGTTATAGAGAGGGCTTTTGTCTTAGCAGAAGGCAGCATGATTTGCAGCCCTGGCAAGCAGGAAAGCCCCTGCCTGCCTCTGCCTGGGAGCTCACCTTCAGTCACCATCAGGTGCACTGCCATGGTTTCCCCATAGAGGCCATTGCGCTTCACTCCGCACCAGTACCACCCTTCATTTGCCTTTGACACCGAATCAAAGCTCAGGATGACTGTTTTGTTGGCAGTGTCACAGGTAACGTCTGTCCCTGGCTGCCGTTGGTCAGAAGAAGGCATGATTTCGCAGCCAGTGTTGTTCCACTTGCACCAGTACTTCTCGTAGGAGTAGTACTTGCACGGATAAGAGCAAGTTAAATCGACCCGTGAACCCACTTGCGCTTCCACTTCCTTCTTTCCCTTCAGTCCAGGTTCTCCTGCAAGGGAAAACAGAACATCAAAGCTGATGTTAGTGGCTCCAGTGATGGGAATGGTAGTCAACAGGGAGTAGTGTTGCTAGAGGTGGTGAACCAGGGGATGTATCTTTGAGGGAAAGTGCTCCTTATGTTGCTAAATTAATATTAAGGGTGCTGTACGTGCATCTTTGGGTGAAAGCTGATGGGATTGCAAGGCTTAAACACTTGCATGAAAAGCTTTTCTGAACCCTTTCCCTTTAACCTGAAGCCTTGTGTTTCCATTTTAAAGCTATGGGAGCGTGGGGGCATTGGCACAATGTTTTGCCTGCTTAGAGAAAAGTTCAGAGTTGTACCTCACATCTCTTCCCAAAAAGCCAGATCTGCTCCTCTGAGGTGCTTAGGAGGCTGTACCTACTGAGTAGGCAGAGAACTGCCAACACACAACTCATACCATCTGTGATCTTCAGCTCAGTTGATGATTGCTGCTCCTTCTCCTCATTTGACATGCACCAGTAGTAGCCTTTGTCACTGTCCTTCAGCTGGTTCATTATGACGGTCACTGTTGTGTTAGCTGGGTTGTTGAACATGGCCACTCTTCCTTCATATGACTCCGACACAAACCCAGAGGTGTCTATGATCCGAGCACACCCTCTCTGTCTCCACTTGCACCAGTACTTCACTGAGGACCTTCTTACAGGGTCATAGTGGCATTCAAAAGTTGCAGAACTTCCTTTTACTCCAATTATTGTGGGCTTTCCTTGTGGGACATTTGTCTCTGGAGATAAAAATGAAATGAGCAGCTGTACATGTCTGACTTTTGCCCATGAGTCACTCTCCCAAAGGAATAAACATTACCAGATCAAACAAAGCTGTTTTGTCTAAAGCAAGGCTAGGTGAAGCTCAGGGGTGCAGACCATAGCAGAGTGTCCTGGCACTCTAGGAATTGGCCCCAAAGGGTCTATCAGGCCTCTTTTTCCTAAATTCACCAGGTGGTTGTCTTTGTGTACCAACATCTCAAAGTTTTGCTCCCTTTGCTAGGAGAAAGACAAGTCTTCTGCTTTCTGAACCTGTCACTTTGAGATTTAAGGAATTAAGACTTAAAAAGACAGTTTGCTTGTCTCAAACCAATAGGCAGAATTTGCCTTCTGGAGTTTTGGGCAACTGGGGAAGACAGCTAGCCACTGCTGGAAAAGTTCAGTCTTGATTCAAGCTGTATT
This sequence comes from Ceryle rudis, assembly GCA_033439905.1. Classification (NCBI taxonomy): domain Eukaryota; kingdom Metazoa; phylum Chordata; class Aves; order Coraciiformes; family Cerylidae; genus Ceryle; species Ceryle rudis. Next base: position 42,368 of record JAAGNO010006771.1, read on the forward strand.
AGGGGCGGCTTAGTGCATTATAGAGAGTTAAATGGAGTACCATGAAGTATCGAGATGAGAGGACAGGATAATAGCACTCTACAAAGGGACGTGAAAGATCTTGTTAAATAAAGTGAAACTGCTGGTGATGCTTCCAAAGGGAAGGAGAGATGGAGGGGAAAAAACACTGGGAATAACTTACGCTTATAGACGTGCACATCTAGTTCCTTCGTTTCGCTGTTCTCCCCGTAGAAGCCGACCCCGCACAGGTACAAGCCAGAGTCTTCCCAGCTCATCTGAGTTATCATGATGGTGAATGAGCCTGGAGTGCCCTCACTGCTCAGCAGAGCTCGCCCTATGTACTCTTCATCAGTGTTCCCATAGCTGTCGATGATGTTATGGCAGCCGGTTTTCCCAAGCTTGCACAAGAATTTCCTCATGCTCACAGTTTCTTCCCCAAAGTCGCAGGATGCGGTCAGAGTGCTGTGCAGGGCCACGTAGAAGAGCTCAGCTCCCTCGGGGACGTGTGGACCTGTGCACAGAGACACCCATCAGTGTCTGCTGCCTGCTCTGTCTGCAACTCCCCAGCACCTCTGAAGGCTGGAGGGTGTGTTGGAGTGATGGGCAGTTCTGTATCTCCCTAAATCTCAGTGACTGAGAGACGTCGGTGGTTTCTAAGCAAAGTTTGTGACTTTAAGATGAGGTTTGTTTGAGTTTTATGCCAGATGTTTTAGTTAAAAAAATTAAATCTGTAAGAGCACAAGAGAACTGCTGTTTCCTGGCACTATGGAACATCTTGAGTTCTTAGACACTGGACAAACTCTCTGAGGAGCCTTACTAAAAAGGAGGGAGGGGAAGTAAAAGAAAATAATACTTCAAGGAACAGCAAGACTGTAATTACCTTCAGAAACCTCCAGAATGACTTTGTGGGAGAGCCCCCTGCCATTGATACCAACACCACACTGGTAGTTGCCTGCGTCTGCCTTTGTAAGCCCGGAGATGGTAATCTCAAAGTTCTCTGCCTGCGGGTGGTCAGTGATGGAGGCTCTGCCTTGGTAGGCTGGATCAGTGTAGCCGCTGGTGGAGACGATGGTCATGCAGCCCCTGGATGATTCTTTGCACCAGTATTTCCTGTCGTGTCTGTTCACACTGGTGGGAGGGTAGAAGCATTTCACGGTAACGGAGCCATTGAGGAGACCATACACCTGCCGTGGTCCAAACACAGGGCTTGAGACTGCAAAAGGAAAATACATTGGTTGTGCTACGCGACCCGATGGGATTGCAGAGCAGGTTGGGTGTAGTGGGGCAAGCAGGGACCTAGGGCTGTGCAGTATCATGCAGTCTGAAAGGTCCCACAGGAGTGATGGGCACTGATGGGGTAGAGAAGCTCCCTGAACCCTTCTCCTCATGCAGTAATGCCACATCTGGTGTTGGGCCACCCAGGAGCCCTGTGCCCAGACGGGTAACACTTACTTGCTGACTTGGGGAGGTATCTGCTGCTTGCAGATTCAGCTGGGAGGACAGTGAGCAGGAAGATGAATGCTAGTAAAGTCATTTTTCTCGCATACCCTGTAAAAGGCACAGATGTTGGTGAATAATCACATTTGCAAAATAATTAACTGATCTAGTCATTATTAGAGGACGTGAGGGTTGTGGCTACTTGAGCTAGAGAGGAACGCAGCATTTAATTGATTCTGTCAAACAGTTGTATGGGGAAGAGGAGCTGATGACTCTGTTCTTGCCTGTGTTGCTGCATCATGGCATCGTGACTGCCCGTGGGTCTCATCCCAACACCCCAGCCTTCACTTCTGTCAAGTGGGGTGAGTTGTCCTTACAACAAACTCTGTTAACTCAGTGCCTGCAAGCCACCAGGGTCTGTCAGAGCAGAGTCCATTGGGCAGGCAACAGCAGTGGTGTGTACAGCATCAAAAGGGGGTTTGGCCAAACCAGAGAAGACTTATTTCAAAATCAGAAATGGTATCTGGTTTTACACTCGCAAGCCAAAACAGCTCATCACAAAGCTGAAGTCCAAAAGTGGTCCAAAAGAGGCTGAACCCTGGCAGGTGCGAGAGTCAGGTGGCAATCCAGAGCTCAACTGCTCTCTTGGCCCTTGCCAGGAGATAATGCTGCTTCTAATAGTTCAAGAGCTGGGGTTATATCTTCTGTCAGTGTTGCTCCTGCAGTGAAAGGAAGGTCTGTTCACCTCCCAGCCTGGGTGCCAAAGCCACTCCTTAAGAAAACCTGCTCTCACAGAATCACAGAATGGTTTGAAAGGATGTTTGAAGATCATCTGGTTCCAACCTCCCTGCCATATACCCACCTGTATATCCACCCAAACCTACCGCACCAAAATTAACCTGTGGCCAAAACTCAGTGATGGCTATTGGGGAAAGCCAAACTGCACTGTGTGTCTCTGGAAACGTGTCCATAGTCTTCAGGATGAATATTTCTACCTTCCCTTTGTTTTGGACCGAGAGATGGCTCAGAGGAGGCCAAAGCTCTTAATCCACTGAACAGTTTTCTTTGGCCTGGACTGAGTGTGCTGTTGGACACTGCACGGTGTGGTGGTGGGAATGTGCATTCCCTGAGCATGGCTGTTGAACTACCTGCCTATTCCATGTTCTAGAGAAGATGAGAGGTGCCAAGGAATGTCTCTATAAACATTTAGGAGGAATGTGATTTCAGGGTGTCAAGTGACACAGTTTTATTAAGGGTAATTCCTGGTAGCAGAAAAAGGCTTTTATTTCCGTGTTGGGATGAAAGGTGTTCTGTTGTGTTTTCTTCCTTGTATTGTGATATCTAATTGCTTAGTGGCCACTTGTCTGTGGCTAATAATTAACTCAATGAGCATGAAAAATGCGCTCTCATACATATCCCAGCAGTAGCCAGCAAGACAAACATAACATATTCCCCAGAAAGCAAACAATATGGTACAAAAAAGGGCCTTGATATTTGCCCCTTGCTAACAGTGGTGGTTCTGGCTGAGGATCACCTCACTGCCTTCCACCCCCTGCTGTGCAGTGCAAGCAGGATCCCAGTTCAGCTTTCCCTTTCTTGTCAAAATTTGAATACTCTGTTCATCCCCTTGCTTCCCAGAGCCATCAGCCACTTCAGCATTGCAGACATCACTTTGTCAGGTGGGGGGGGTTACCAAGACCTCTTTTTTTGAACCAAAGGTGTAGCTGTGTCCAGGAAGATGTGTGAGGGTGGTGGCATCAGAGTCGTCACATGCATATTAGAGCAGGAAAGAATTTTAGTATCCCTGTTTCGGAGGACACGTGCACTTGTGCCTACACAAGAGCAATGTGGGGTTTTTTCGTCTGCAGGACCAACATCTGCAGTTTCTGCAGCTCTGAGTTGCCTCTAGTCCTGGCAGGTGCTGTTAAAACCTCCCTCTCTTTGAATGAATGGACAAAACTCCCGTGTAGAGCAAGTCCAAGCAAGCACAGCCACCACTTACATCAAGATCTGTGCTGTATTTCCTCGCAGATCCACTGCGCTGGGTGGTTGGAAACCCCCTTTCTGGTGCCAGTGCTGTGTGGCACTTGGACAGTGACACTTCCCAGCCTGCAGAAGTGTTGCAAATGAGCTTTGCTGGTCACTCCACAAAGAGCGAGCACTCTTGGAGATGCTGGAGGAGAATTTCATCAAGCTGCTGGTAAAGGAGCTCTGGTTCCTTCTTGCTTGCAAAGAACATTTGTGGCTGGATTTGCTGTCTCTGAGGTTTAGAACTTGTGCTCTGATTAGAGCTCCTATGAAAGGGAGCGCAAGTAAGTGGCTGTGCAAATGGTTTGTATTCTTACTTCTGCAGAATTGAATGGGACAGCAGAAGTGCCAGGCAGAAGGGATGGTGGAGGCTGACAAGCTGAGGGAAACCTGGACGCACCTTTTGTGCCACGTGTGTCCGTGCAGAAAAAGGAGCTGCTGTCTCAAACCTGATGCATTAAAAACCTAGCAGTGAGAAACTGTCTGCAAGGCAGTGCAACGGACTGGTCAGAAGGGCAGGCAGGGAGGGATCCCAGGTATTGGCCCTAGGAGGTTGCTGTGGACTGCTGGGCTGTCTCTGTGGTCTGTTTAAAACATTTTGATAGGTGAAGGGGGGCGTGGAGATGAAAACCTACATTATGCCCCTCTCCCCTTTACGCCCCTCTCCCCTTGCTGTGCAGGACTTGCAGAGCAGCAGAGGTGGGGAGAGCTTTCGGCTGCAAGAATGCATGTGGCTGGTGTTTGCAAAGGCTCTTTAGAGAATTCCCAGCTGTGGGTTGAGGCTGTGCTACCTTTCTTCTGGGTTTTGGTGGGGTTTTTTGTTTGTTTTGTTTTGTGTCGGTGTTTTGGTTTTTTTTTTAACTAAACTTGGGTTTTGTCTATTCGCTTTCATTTTGCATCACCAAAACTGCTGGCTTCCTTCTCTTCCCTGTCCCACCCCAGCAGGTTTTGATGGTTTTAGAGCACAAACCCGGTATTGCAGCTGAACCTGGGAGTTTGCACAGTGGTGCATGAGCTTTTCACCTGTCACCCAGCCTCTGGACACCAGTGTCACCGGGATCAGGGCAGTGGTGTTGTCTTGGCCAGGAGGCTTTGCCAGGTAGGGGTGGCTCCCTGGCTGTTTGCAGTGTGCTGCTGGTTTTGTGTGTATAATGCAAGAGAGATTTCAGAGAAGTACATCATACAAAACCAGCCCAGGATGGGCTAATCTTTAGCGAGATTAATACTAACAAACATTTAGTTGTAATATGCTTTCAAACAGAAGATACAGGTACTACTGGGGAGCTGGCATTAATTTTCCCCTCACCACCCATTTTCATGCTCAGCTTGAGTTGCTGTGTTTTTGGCCATGAGCTTGGGAAGAGCTGTTGAAACCCCACCAAGAGCAACTGTGCAGGTGTGAGAGTGCCTGAGAAATCTGGAAAGTGTTCAAGCATTAATCAAGCCTATATATACCTGAACCAAATATGCCTGAGCCATAACAGGTAAAAACTCGTTGCAACTTGTAACACGTTTCTGTCATTTGGATTTTGTTGCGTTTCTTCCTGCACGTGAAGTGTGTTAGTGCTTGGTGTGGGCACCAAAGGGGCTTTGCTGGTTAGTGCAGAGTGAGACACGGACCGTGGCTTTGGTGTGAAAAGCCATGCGAATGGAAAAATTACATGGTCCTTTACAACATAATGACTTTTTTCCTTACTTATCAACTTGGGATGCCCAATTGGTTTTGCCTTCTTAGTGTTATTCATTCTCAAGCTGAAGCGGTTCTGATTTGCTACGTTGCCGTGCTCTTAAACCTCCCTGTTATGCCTCCGCTGAGTGGCAAAGAAATTTCCCTCTTGTGTATAAAGTCCTCAGAACCCACAGCTTCCTTTGCTTACCTGGCCATGTCCTTAGTAGCTCTAGCCATAGAAAGTGGCTCACGGTGCTTTGCAGTGGGAGGCTAGTCAGCAGTTGCTCTGGTATGAGACCTCCCTGGGCTGGGTTTCATACTCTACTGTGTGTGGACACTTCCCTGGATCCCCCAGTGCCCAAAGCACAGTGGGACTGGCCTGGCTTGGGAACATCACCTTCCTCTCCAGCACTCCCATATGCCTAAATCTTGAAGCAGTGCTTTCAGGTTTCCAGCAGAAAGCGCTCCCTGAACAGGTCAGCTCTTCTAAGTATCATTTGTTACGAGACCTCTGGGTTTCTTTGGTGCTTTTGTGACTTGTAGTCCTAAGGAGAAGTATCTTCGGATTTATGATTTGAGAGAAATCAGGACCTGACCCTTGAGTTATGCAAACCTGAGCAACCAGCTGTTCTTGTTGGGTATGAAATAACCAGAGTTCAGTTCCCAAATTCTGCTGACTCAGCTGGAAGGCTGAGCTCTGAGAAGCTGGTACAGTCCTACTGCTGCTTGCCAGAGATCAGCACAGTCCAGCCCATTAGCTATTAACTATTGCTCTTAACAAGGACCAGTGTCAAGGCCGTGCTAGGGGATCAAAGAAACATGAAGACTCTGCTGTTGCATTTGTAATTCCAGCCTAGGAGTCCTTCTGTGTTGAAGAGTGTTTAATGTTCTTCATGTATTTGAGAAATAATAACATATAGAATGAGGTAGTATTTTTTTTTTCTGCCCTCAAATCTTTTTAAAGCAAGGCCCACCAACACCACGAGGAAGCTGTACAGATGCGAGCCGTTGTAGAGTCAGGCATCGGGGGTTGTACTGTGAGCACTGGTATGTGTGCTGGGGGGGATTTCTGGAGGTGCTGAAGACTCCTGTGCCTAGAAGAGGGGCTCAGCAGCAGTCATCTCGCTGCACAGGTCTTGGGGCTATCTCCCTCTTTATGCTGCCATCAAGATCCTGTGTGCATGGCCTTCCTGGGAGTTTTGTTTGCTGTGCTGGGGTGGGGAAAGGGTACCAATCCACCCCGTTTGCATGGAGCTGGGAATGAGCAATTAACTTTAAGGTAAAAGATCAAGCTGACCTAAACACATACAGAAAAGAAATCAGTTCCAAACCAATGCTTCCTTTATGGTATGGAAAGAATAAATAGGAGGTGCTAATTTTGTGATGCAGTGAGCAGAGAGAGACAGGCAGATCCTGCTGGAGGTGATCAGGATTTACAAAGAAATCAGCGGGTTAGGAATTTCTGCAGCACTTGTGACCCTCCTAGCTAAGAATACTTGTAAGTGCCAGTTAAACACTGTCCTATAGGAGCAACATATTCTGGAAAAAGAATCATAAAATGAATTTGATTAATTTTACAAATGAAAGAATAATCACGTGACCCTTGTGCGGCAGTGAGCGAAAGTCCTTCTGAGATTGTGCTGCTGGCCTAATTTTATGTTCTGTCAAGCTGTTAGATATACCCTACACTAACTCCTCTCCTATTTTCATGTTCTTTTAAGGTGTTAGACACCCCACGTACCAACCTGTTGCTTTTCAGGTGTCATGGCTCATTTGTTTCTTACTTTTAGTTTCTTGTCTCTTGGGCTGGAAATTGAAACCAACTTCAACACTATTAAACTATTATTCTAGTTTAGTACCACTGATCTTGCAAGGAGCAGGAGCTTGCTACGATCCAAGAGCACTCTACAGTTGCCGGGTGGGTGGGCAGTGGCAGCACAGGTATCGTGACCGGCAGCACAATGGCTATAAGGAGGTGGGTTTCTCTGTGCTTCAGATGAAACATATTAAAAGTTCTATATGAAAGTTTCCTTTGCAGAGTAAGAATTTTGGTGTGCAGAAACCCACCCCTTTGCTCTTGGTCTAAATGTGAAAGGAGTTTGCCAGATCTTATTCCAGTTGTAGGACACCACATACATCCCGTTCACTTGTGCTTCAGTACCTGTTGATCTTCCTTTTAACTGTACAAGCTTAACAGCCCTTCAGAGCTCATTTAGGACATAACTACACCAAATCTCTTCTTAAATTTCAAAATGTGCATCCTGGCGATTCTCTCTGTGCTGTGATTCAAGACTTTAGTGACCATAAGACCGAGTTCTAACAGTTTAGATCACTATGGTCATATTTACAAACATTTCTCATTTTCTACTTTAAAACTTAATGCAAATATTGTCATGATAAGTAACCTTTTTTTTCCTCACAAAGGAAAGATTAAAAAAATCTACAGCAGAGAAGAAAACAAATGTTGTAAGTCTGATCCTGTGCTTCTGACCTTTTTTCAAAGGAAATCAGCCTCCCCTCCAGCCAGACCCGCCGAGCTATTCACCACTGTCTCAGAGCGGCTGCTTCCCTTTGCACGTGTGTGAGGAAGAGTCCTTAAGTGTCTCGACACTCATATTCTTCTCCTTCCCCACCTCAAAGAGGTAGTGCCAAAGATTTTGCATTTCAGAAAGATAATGAAGAAACGTTACTTACACCCCAAGGTACTTCTGCAGACTATTTTGTACTTCTTGCTTTTTCTTTGAGACTGACAGCTCCTGGTTTTGCTGGTGTCTCGGTGGCTGACCCCAGGACCTCCTGCGGGTGTCCTGCCTCCCTGCTGCAGCTGGACACAGGCTCTGGCAGTGCCAGCCTGTTTTAAGTACTCCTCGTACCTCTAGCCCTGCATTTCCACCTGTTGTGCCTTAAAGGAATAGCATCCAAAAAACTCTGTCAGGTGAGCGCCGGGCCACGTGAGAGCCAGGAAGCCACTGCCCATCCCAGCTCTGTTGTCCCTTTGAGGGTGCACGTTGTTATTTACACACTGCACAGCAGCCACCCCAAGGCTGAGCTCCCAGACATGGTCTGGGGCATCTCTGCCTCCTTTAGGAAGAAGCCTGGTGGCTGCATGGGGTCAGGTCCAGGGAAGGTCTTGTGCTCTGCTGGGAGCAGGGTACCTTTGAGGCAGCTTTCTGCTCAGACAGGACCCAGAGAGCTGCTAGGGCAGCTCGGATTCCTTGCTTTGAAGATGGGTGCCTGTGTCTGGCACAAAGACACTGGGGACCCTTATGGGGTCTGAGTCTAATTGAGTACACAAGGGTCCAGCCAGCCCCCTCCTCTTTGTTGACATTGCAACATCATTCCTGAGTTGTGACCACGTTTCCCATTGTCCCAGGCAGGGGAGCCTCTTACTGCAAGGACTGGGCTGGCTTCTGATCTTGTGACAGTCCCAACCAACAGTGGAATAGCTTTGCAGGGCAAAACTAGACAAAATCGGGTGGTTTTTTTCTAAGCTGTTGCACATTATTGTTTTGAAACCAGTGTCTCTCAGGATACCCAACCACGGTCGTCTTATAAAACATGTCTGTTTCACTTCCCTGCTCTCTTTAGCCCGCTTGCCTCAGCCTTGTATGAAGCTCAAGGTGTCTGAGTGGGCAATGGTTTGGTCTTGTTGGTGTAGACAAAGAACACTGCAAGCTCTTTAAAATGAAAAAAAATATATATTAACAGGAGTTTTGCTGCCATCTTCAAGCTCATTCCTTTGCTCTCCTGCTGTAGCTGTATCAGGGCTCAACTATCAACTCCCTGTGAAGTTTGGGGTTGTCAGAAATGGAGCTGTATGAGAAAGTAAAATTAATGAAGATTGGTGTATTTGTATTATGTGGGATGAATCATTAACTTGCTTTGCCTTGTACTGACGATGGGAAAACAATACTTTCTTCTAACTAGGAGGTCACACAAAGCTTTTCTCGACTCCCAACAGTGAAAGCTGATGAGCTTAAACAGGATGGCAGCTCTGGGTGTTCCTGCCAGGCCTGAGAGAAGTAAGATCCTGACCTGGAGTTGGGATATTTAGGAAATCTGTCAGATCTTAAATCCAGCCTTGGAGGTACCTTTTGTTTAGCCAAGGATGTTGAGCTCCTTTCTTTCCATGAGTGTGCAGCTTTTGGCATGGGGAAGGTGCTTTTGGTGTGAGGAACGTGCTTTTGGGGTGGGGAAGGTGCTTATGAGATGAGGAAGGCTGTTTCTGTGCTCACACAGGGTGATCTGCTGGGGACCTTGAACAGAGGCATCAGCCACCATCTCTCCTAGGTGGGAAAAAAGGCTGATCCCCTTACAAGCTGTGTCCTTCCCACCAGTGCTGCTGCTCTGGCCGCTGTTGGAATTACTTTTTTATTCTTGGGCATAGACCTACGTTTGCTTGGCCACAGCAGGCACAGGTGTGTTTGCTTTCCTGTACCTCTTGCTCTCCCAGGCACCACATCGGCTTCCCCACTGCCTTGTCTTGATCCTCCAGTTTTCACAGAGATGTATTTTTAAAGAGCCTGGGCTCACAGGGGAAGAAGGCTACACGGCCACGGGCAGAGGAAGTCCTGGCAGAAACCAGCCATGGAGACCTGCAACTGCTTGTGCATGTCGGGGTGAAACAGTCCAGGGTGGATTATCTTTAACTAAATGACTGTCTTCGCCCTGAAGGTTTCTGGTGAAACAGATTTGTTTTCTCATTCAAATGTATTTACTTACCTTAACAGAGGAGGAAGCATCCTTCTGCCAAGTCACAGGTTCCAAAGCACTTTGGCATCTCCAGAAAACAAACAACCCTGAACTTGCTTTAATTTTTTTTTTTGTTTCAGGCCAAAGCACAGTTTGCATCATGGTGTGTAATCTGACTATACAAAGCAAAGCTACTATCTGGGTCGAGGCTGTGTTTGGGCTGAAACAACTTCATTTTGAAGCTGTGGATAGGTCTGCAGAAGAGGTAGAAGAAAAACAGCAGTTGAGAATTTGTGTGTTGTTGATAAACCTGAGGTCCGATATGGTTTATGCATTGCAAAATCACCTAATGGATAAAGATTTTTAAAAAATATATTGGAAAAATCTTCATTTTTTGCCTAGCTCTGAGCAAACCTGCAGCCACAAGTGTCCTTCCTCCCAATCCTCACCCCTCCCCAGCTTTGCCTTACCCCCGGAGTGCTCTGCTGCTGCCAGGTTTGCACACAAATAGCTCGATTACAGATGCATTATTTTATTCTCTCTTCTACAAACCATGTAGCAAGTGGAGTTTGGGCAGCTTGCAAAGGATTTAGCTCTCGAGACGGGGCAGCCAGCAACACGTGGTGCTGGGCTCTTTGCAGATTGTAGCTGTGCCTCGGCTTTCTGCAGGGAAACTTCTGAGCTTGGGTACATGGGGGCTTTGCTGGAATGGGGGTTCTGCCTCAGGTCTTCATCGTTCACTTGGGAAAGTCTTTTTTTCCCTGTAGGGTTGCTGTAAAAAAGGGAAAACAATAAAAACCAAAACCCTAGAAGGTAATCTGTGATTCAGCATTGCCTCTCTACGACACTTTTACAAGTGATTTTGCGGGTGCTTCTGGTTTTATGCCAAACTTGTTATTTTAAGTGGGTCTGGGAAGGCTGAGAACAGAAAGCTAGAAAAGCTGGGGTCAGAGGGGACTTCTGGAGTCAAGCTCCTGCTCGGCTTGAGAGTTATCCTGGAATTTACCCCAGACCAGACATCTAGAAAGAAAAGGCACAACTGACTTCCAGCTTATGTTTTCATTTGTAGAAGTTTCTCACAGAATGTTGATTATTTTTGAGGGTTTGGGGGTGTGTGTGTCTGTACTTTTTCTTTCCATTCACAAAAACCCCTTCATACAGCTTTTTTTGTAAATTAAAATCTCCAACAGCAATAAATCTTGTATAGTTCTAGAATGTTGCAGCACTCTCCACAAAATATTTTAGATTTGAACCTTTATAGCTGCGGTTTTAAAGCTGCTCTGAAGGCTCCTTTTGACACCTACAATATATTCTTTAAATAGCTTTAGAATTGATGTCTGGAAATCTGCTTCTGATCAAGCCGGGGGATGTTTCAAATGGAAAAAGAAATACAAATGTTGGGTGCAGGACTGTGCACAGAGGAGCTGGGTCACTCCAGAGGGTGCAAATCATCACAGTTGCTTATTTCCCTTGGCAACAGTTTAACCTGAAAATATTTTCACCTGCTTAGATGATCAGAGAGTTTGGATCTGGCTGTGTTGTAATGAGAACATGAAATGCCATCGCCACTTTTTTTTTTTTAAGCACTGTTGTAAGTTGGATCTGCTTTGTTTTAGTGGAAAGAGTGCGTTTTGCTGATAGGAATTTCCACAAATTTGCTAGACTTAGAAATATTTTCTGAGATGTTTTCTAGATGTTTCAAGAGCTTCTCTCTCAAGAGTATCAGTCTTCCAAGACAGATTCTATATTCTGCCAGAAGATAAAGACTCTTACATATAAGTTGGTCATCCTGATTCTTCCAAGGGTGGCATAGATTATCCTGCAAGAGTAGTACAAAAAAGAATATGATTGCAACACAGCAAATAAGAATTGCTTCTGTGTAATATTGCAAGAGGTCATAAGTAATCAGACTTTATTGAAACAAGCCAGCAGGAAGAGCGATAAGGTGTTGACTATGCGTAAGCAAAAAATTATAATCAACCCTATAATAAATTTATAAACCACATATAGGATTTAATCCAAGTCTTTTGAAATCTATGGCTCAACATTTCATGGGGAGGAATAAAGACAATAGTTTGGTATCAGAACATAAATCCTGGCTTGTGGAATCATAATTCCTGGGCTGCAAACCTGGTGTCTATCCTGCAGAGATCTTTTCCATACTGAGCTGCAAATCCTCTCCTTAAAACTTGTTTTTATTCTCATCTCCCAAGGGAGACGACACTTGCAGTGCCAGTTCTAGAAAACACCCACCTACATTTGCCAGAGTCTGTCCTGGGTTTGTGCACTTTTTCTGGCCTCAGGGTTTCCTCCGTTGTTTGCTCTTTCACGGGGTTCACACCATCCTGAATGGGTGCTGCTTCCAGGTTTCCTGTGACGTTTCTTTCTTCTCCTGAAGAACAAAATCATATACAATGGAGGAAACACCTCCTCTAATGCCTGTTTAAATATACCAGCATGTTCTAAGAGATACCGCATTAGGCCCATTGTTTCCCAGTTTCATGCTGGTGAATAATGTATTTCCACTCCCTGCTGTCATGGTGGAAGGTTTTTGCCCCTACATCCCTCTCTAGGGACACAGTATCTTATAGAATGAGGTATATGCATCTATTTTTGAAAATCAGTCATTTTTTGGGCAAGTCTTTGTCAGCTTTGCACTGAGTGGGCTGGATTCAGCCCCAGGAAAATGCCCAGTGTGTGCCAGCTTATGACGTGCAGGTCCCTGCCCTTTATACCTCACCGTTTCTGAGCACTCATGGAGCTGTAACTCTTCTATACACAAAGCTCAATCTGTTTTCAGCAGGACTTCGGAATTTCTGTTTCCTTCATTTGTTTTTTGTTTCAGCATATTAAAAAAAAAAACAACAAACAAACAAAAAGGTGATTTCTCAGTCACACTTTCCAGCTGCACTGGCTGCAGAATGGATGTGTGGCCCCAGAGATGGAAATCTTCAGTGGGTTGGATTCCAGCTCTTGGAAGTCACATCAAAGCCATTGCAAAACAACCACCGCATGCCAAAAGGTGTTGCCTGACCAACTTACCTGTCTCCTTTTGAAGTTTTATTTTGGTCAGGATGAGAACAGTGACGGTGGTGAACATCAGTAAAATGAGAGTTGGTAACACAACTGGGAGCAGACGTGATTCACCCGATGAGCTGGAAAGAGGAACCATCAGAATTAAACTGGATTTTGATTCAGCTATGGGGTGGCTGAAGTAGCTTAATGCAGGCTGTTCTTTTTACACCAGAGTATAAAAAAGTTCTGAACTCTGAACCAAAGCAGAACTTTCAACAAAGTTGAGTACAGATGAAATAACTTGGTCTAGATCTTGGCTTATGAGGAATTAATTTCTGTGGCTACCTCTGCTCTACCTTGTGGGGTTTGTGCTCCCAGCTGAATGAGCCCCTCCAAAAGGAAAATGAGTCATTTTCATCATACAAATTCACAAGCAAGGTTCATACTCTTTCTTTGCAAGTTGTTGTAGACTCTCATGCTGTTGGAGGGTAGGGTATAAATGATATAAATGCTGTCAGAGATCCACAGGCAGGCAGAGCTCTGCTAGGAATGGTGCAAAATCTGATCCTTGATACAAGACCATGACTTGTGGTTGATGACATGCTTTCCCTTCTCTTTCTGTCTGGTTGATGGGGAGATACAGCTTGAGGGGAGCAGGGGATGGAGAAGATGATGCTTCTTATGCTGGGGGTCACAGGGGCAGATGCAAGTTCCAGGGTACGTGGAGGGACAGCTCAGGATATTCAACTGGACTTATGGGCTTTGTGGCTTATCTTCAGGTATGACTGATATTGCAATATCTGGGGCATCTGCACCAACCCTGCAAATCACTTCACCAGGTGCTGGATGGTGGCCATAGCCAGGGTGAAAGGTGTAAGAGCTGCTTGCAGGCATCCAGTATAACAGGCAGCACAGAAGGTGAAGGTAAATTCACCAGGAAAACCACTTGCACTGGGGTGAGCCATAGGACCTTCTGCAGCGAAGTACCATGGAATAATTAATGGCCAAAATAGCTCACAGCATTTTGACTGACGTCACCCAAAGGTAGGTCTTTATGCAGCACAGAGCACCCAAACACTACCCAGGTTACCAGCCGCCTATAGGAGCTTGGCTAACCCGTGCAGTGGAGTGTGGAGCAGCTACTGATTCACCAGTGTTATTGCTCAAGCCTGAGGTTTCCTAATGTCCTGTCTCCAGACTGAGACAAGGAAAACAGACAGGAGCATATCTACTGACTCTGGCATCTGATCTACAGGAGTGGCCATCACCAGAAGGTTAAGAGACAAGTTCAAAGACATATGCCACAGACAGACAGGAGATAACTTCACCTTCTCCTTCTCTAACTACTACTGTCTCCTGTCAGTGTCTTCAGCTTGCAGCCTGCACACGACCTCTGCAGGGCCCTGGGAAACGGGGCCAAGTTAGTGCACCACCAAGTTAGTGCCAACGAGAAACATGGCCCTGAACTTACCTCTGGTGATAGATTTTGCCTGGTGAGGTTACAAAGGTGCTGGGGGAGGCAGTGGGCAGTAGGGTGATGGTGCCCATCGTGTGCGTCAGGTCCGTGATGCTCCTCTGCGTGGGTGTGCTAGAGGTGGATGGACTTGATAAAGTGTGTTTCACAAGAGTGGATGTTTCTGGGCCTTGGGAAGAGCAGGTTTCTGCAGAGGAAAGTACTTTGAGGCTTGAATATCCATCTTTTCGCAGAGGCAAAGTGTTAGATTTACACCTTTCACCTTGCATCTCGGCATGAAAAAGTATGCAGCACGATAGGAGCAAACCCAAGCATTTCCATTTTCCTTTGAGCCTTACAGAAGGCAGCTTGGGGGTACTAATGGAAACCCATTAATACTTGGCAATCATTCATACCTGAACCCCACTGTTTCTGTCTTTGCCAGATGAACAGTTACATGGATCTGTGTATATACAGGCAGCTATTTCTAAAACCACAAGATAACCTTCAGCTTATCTTCAGAGCACAGCAGATGTCTCTGCACTGCCTTTGCTAGGACCAGCATGTCATACATTAAGGGTTTGCATCATAAATAATCAAGAATACAACTCGTACAAACTAAATTTCCTCTGAAAGCTCAGCTGCCATCCCTGCCTCTGAAAACCTTCCCAATCCCCTCAGTTACTTGCCAAGAACCGTAAGGCAAAACGTGTCGCTGATGTTTCTCCGAATGTTGTTATATTTGTGCACAGTACAAAGGAGAGTCTGTTCTCCCCGTGCCCATGAAGGAGTAGAGGAAAGAGTGATTTAAAACAAGAAGAAGGGTTTATTGTGTTCCAGGCCACCCCACCACCTACCCTTCTGGATGAGCAGCTTCACAGCGGACGTGTGCTCCGTGTGCCCGTTCTGAGCTCCGCACCAGTACCATCCTGCATCCTCCTCTCTCAGGTGGCTCATCACCACTGTGTAAGTCCCATTTTCCTGGTCACTGCTGGCTATTTGTATTCGTCCTTTGTAGGACTTGTGCACAAACCCACCCGTGTCCACGAGCAGCAAGCAGGTAGCTCCCTTCCACCTGCACAAATACTTCTTCTCGTAGTTCCCCTTGGGATCACAGTGACACAAGATGGACAGCGAGCATCCGGCTGTGCCCCTGAGGAATTTTGGTCTCTTGGGAAGGGTGGAGGCTGCAGGTTGGACAGGACTGCATTAGCCTTGTACCCTACTCACCCAGGGCTGTGAGAAACCCGTGTGGCACATGCAGCCCCCAGTGCCCCTTCCTACCTGTGGTCACCTGCAGAGCCACCATCTGTGAGCTGTTCCAACTGCTAGGCTTTCCACTCCCGCACTTGTACAGCCCCAAGTCTTCCTTTT
>JAAGNO010006772.1:0-64980 GCA_033439905.1 Ceryle rudis
TTATTTTATTTTAATTTGCGTCTAGTTCAATATAAAGTTTGTCCCATAATCTTTAAGTTTAATGGAACTTCCCCACACCCCTCGTTTTAGCATGACATCTAATGTTTGCTGCCAAAGGCAGTTTTAAAAAACGATGGTGAGTGAAACCCCTACCTCCTTCTCGGTAAGCAGCCAGCCTACACAGACATAGCTAGTAGCTACAAAGTAAAAAAAACTTTAAAAAGTTACATGCAGGTAAATGGGGACTCCCTACAGTGTTCACATTATGAAGAGGGATTTAAAGTGGAGAGATAAGACAATCCAACTGTGATGTGAGTCCTTTTACAGTGCCTATGCTATGTAAAATGACCTCTGTCAAACAAAGAACCGGGCCAAAAATGTTCAAAATTCACCATTTCTGGTATGAAATGCTTACTATAATTCATGAAGACCAGTAGCATGAAATGCTAAAAGGCATAAAGGGAAAGGATGTTCATTTTTTAAGTTTTACTGCTCAAAAGAAAAACACAGGAAACACGTGGGAAATACTTACTGCAAACCTTGAACCGACTGTTAGCACAGAACTTACTCCCTGTTTTACATGTTAAGTGGTCATATGTGGCACTGCTGTTAAATTAACACTTATAATTGCATGGTCATGTTCTGGCTTTCGCACGTGTTGAAGGCTGGCTATTGATTTGCTCATCGTGCTGCCACCTTCAGGAATTCAGTTTTATGTAAATTTAAAGTAACTGTAGCTATGAGATGAAATAATTCTAGCGGCAATCTTAAGTTTATCTAATTTGCCAGGTATGTAAACCACCTTAGATCCACACTGGATTCCCTATTCATCTGATAGATCATCTCTGAATTTAGCCTTCATAGTCTAAGGCTAAGAAATTTTAAGGCAGTCTAACACTGGTTCCATTAGTGTGCCAAGGGCCTGGGTAAGGGTGTGTGCCATGTTCAGCAGATAGCAAAAAGCTGTGTGAATGTGTAAATTAAAGAAAATCAGCTCCCCTTTTTAACTACTCCCACTCTGTGTGTATATTCCACCAGATGGATCAAAAGGGTTAGATGTTCAAATGTGCCTTGGAGGCACAGACTGTAGAGAAAAAAAAAAAGGTATGTGGAATTGAAAGGAGCAAAAGGTATTTTTTCCATCCCTTTGAACTATTACTGATTTTCAAATTAATCCTGTGTTGCACTGGAATGAAAAGGGGACCTTCCGAAGTTTTAAATGCCATTCACATTGGAATAGTAACTATGGTAACCCCTTAGTTAGTAGACTTTGATAGGATGTATAATATATTGATTTCAGCCCTTGCTTTGAATAATCAAGAACAAAGATTTGTTCCAAGGTCTTTCCTGTTCCAAGGAAGTAACCTGATTAGTTGGCTGTTTTAAACTATGCCTTGCTCAGGCTCTTCTATTAGATCTGTTTAACGTACAAGGAAATCTTATAAAACCTATGTTTCCAGTATCACAAAGGCCAATATTAATTCATCTAATATTTTGGTGTCTGCAGTGCAGATGTCTATATCTGAGCTAGTCACACAGGCAGCCTAAGGTCACCTAAGTCGCCATCTGTAGTCAAACAGAAGGAGAGTAAATATGATCAATACCACAAAATTAATCTGACCAAATGGCAGCAGTTAGTTTAGAATGAGACACGTGCATCAACTATTGGCCAGGACTCTGCTGACTATAAAAAAGCCTAAGCTCAGATGTTTATGTTGGTGTAGGAAATGTTCACTTAGTCAGATGAGTCTCAAACAATTCCCCACATTAACTAAATTTCAGGGATTGGTTATGATACTTACCTTGGGTGTTTAGGAACAAAGGTTAAATGTTTCCTTTACTAATGTTCTCACATCCTTCTATCAGACCTGGTCCAAACTGTAAAAACAATTAAATACTTTTTGGTCAGCAAGCCTCGTTCATCTGATTTTTGTAGGATATAGCTTCAACTTGGGTTTGTAAGCAACTAAGTCCCAATTTTTTCTCTGTCCCTTAAACACTTTATTTTAGCTGCCCCTTTATTTAATATGAAATAAAAACCTGCATTTATGCATTCTGTTACTTAATTTTCCTACAAATTTAATCAGAAATGAAACTTTCCTGCCTAAAACTGACTGTGTACCGTAAGAAAAAGCTTTCAGCTTATGGAAGGTATTTTTCCTCCTATCAGAAGTAGAATTGATCCTTTTTACTCTTACTTTTAAAAAAATTCATGTAATGTAGTATTATGACATCTTTGTACCATGTCTTTAAGGTTATCATAAGGGAAAAATGTAAATACGATGAAAATTATTATTTGTTATCCAGTCCCTATCTTATGCTGTCCATTTTCCAGGTAATATAGTAAACAGAAAGTTAATTATCTTATAGGAAGAAAAAAAACCAAAACAACCAACAACTCTGTAATATCCTTGTGTACCCTACAGATTTTATCTCCTTCTAACATCTGATGATTTCAGTTTTATAATTATATATAGGTACCTAAAATAAGACTTTGCTTTGAACTGCTCGAAATGCAACATAAAAGAGCTACACACTCCAAAAGCAGTACTAACTTGGCTCACTGTAAAATTGGAAGGTAGCATGCAGATAAATTAATTATGGGACGGAGGGTTTGTGCCTTGCCCAAGGCCATACCACAAACCCAAGGAAGCCCAATTTAACTTGCTCAAGCCAGAGGGATTCTTTCTAGTGACTTCAATAGGAACTGGCCTGGATCCAGAAAAGAAAGAGAGGATGCTATCAGGCATCTACTGCTTTGCTTTGATAGGAACCTGAGACAGAGATGGTTTTGGAGAGTTACTTTTAACAGCAAGGAATGTGCCTTGATAGTGCAAATACATGGATGCAGCCTCACCATCAAATACTTCCCCTTCTTGATCTGAAACAAAGGGGCTACAGAGTAAGTTTTCATCAAATATTGCCCTTTCCTTTATCGTTTGACCACAGCTTCTGTTGTGGCAGTATTGGACCTGAGGTGTAACAGTATTGTTTATTGGCTTTGCTGTGTGAATTTAAGAAAAAGAGTGTGAATGATGGTGGAAATGGCAAAGGAATCCAATCAGCTGTAAACCCCGTGAAATAGTAACAATTTCCGTTTTAGTATCTTCTGATAGGAAGAAGTATTTTGTAGTTACAGGGCAGTGTTTTTGTCTTCTCCAAAAGCAGCAGATAATTTTGGTTGCTTGCAGTCTTCTAAGCCGCTGTATTTTATACAATCATTCATGGAAAGAGAAATAAATACAGATAAAGACAAATGACAAGGCAATCCGGACAATCTTCAAACCCCAAAGTTATGTGCATTTTTATAAATACTTTTTTTTTCCTGTTGAGAATCTGGCAGTTGTGCTGAAAATCTTGGATGTGAATTAGCTCATGGAATATGGCCCTTTGGTCTGCAATACTAACGATTTTACTATGGGAAGGGCTAATTTTTATGTCAAACAGGAAATGAAAAGAATCTTGCAAGGTACTTTCCAGTGCAGTGGATTACCTCAACAACATGATTTCATGATCCCATTATCATCATTGTATGTGATAAATAATTTATCAAAGGTTTGGTGAAATTCCATCTCCAGTCCGTCACATTCAGGCTATAAATACTTCTATTCTTTTAGTTCTTTAGTTTTACTTCTCTCTTTGGAAGAAGAGGAGCAATCGCTTGTCTATAAAAAAAATAAATATTAGAATGAAGAGCAAAGAATTTTTTTCAGGAGAGATTTCATTTTTTACAGCAATTTAAGTTGAAAGTTCATATAGTTGTAGTCATAATTGAAACGTGCTTTAATCAAATTTTGGAGTAATATTCATTCTTTCATCCACCCAAACGAACAAAACCAAACAGACAAAAACCCCAGCTGTGTTTCTTAACATTTTTGTTTCTTGGCCACAATACATCTTCCAGGAAGCCAACAAACCACATTCAGATTTATATATGTCAGCAAGTAGGCCTGTTTAGCTGAAACAGTCCAAAATTTACAGTATGATATCACAGGTAAGTGAAACAGGACTTTAAGTTTATGGACCTTAGGAAGCATCTGGATGAGCTGCACTTTAACAAGCATCTCATAACAGAGGAATGTGGGGCCTGGTTTGGAGCTTTTAAAAAAGTGAGTGATGAGTTCACAAAATAACAGATGAACCTGTTTCTCAGTAGGGGGAAAATAACTTATTATGAACAGGCAATCTAAATATATAATCAGAAATGGGACAAACAGTTAAGACTGAAATCAGCCAGTCCAAATACAGGGGAATTTCATGTAAGTCTCTTTTATATATACATTTCAGATCAGTTTTCAGATATAAAGGTATGGACTCAGCCCGAGTCTACCAAACAATAAAACACAACAAAATACAAAACAAAAAGAAATAAAATAACCCCCAAACCAATAAAATAAAACTCTAGAGAGCTGAATTTGCTCTTATGAGTTTAGAGGTTCAATCTCAAGGCCCAGGAGTTCCCGTCTTTTCCTCTCTCCCCTGACATCCATCACCTCTACAATCAAAGAAGCGTGACAAGACAGGTCATTTCCCAGGATCTCTTTTCCCCTCTGAAAACCAGATGGACCATAGAACATTTAATAAGCCACTGTGAGTGCTCCAGTACTTGATGTTTCTGCAGTGCTTTAGACTTCTTCCAAAGCACACTCACAAGTTATGGTTTCCTTTAAGTGTTACAGAACTTTGCTGTTTGGCAGTCATGAAATCCTCGAGGGCCTTAACATCGAGCCTGTTCGAGGCTCTTTGGAATATAAACTTTATTTCGGGGGTGGGAGTGGCTGAATGAGGCACAAGGGAAGAAAAGGGACTCTGGGTGGGAGGCTGTTCCTCTGTCAAAGGGGGTTAGTGGTCCTCCCAGATCTACCCTTCTGGGAGTCAGGGAGGGATGGGCGAGATGGTCCAGGAGGGTGAAAGAAAGCTAGGCAGGCACACTGCCCAGGTTGAAAGCCCGGGGATTATACTTGTAAATGGCACAGAGAGCATCTTCCACTGTTTTGTCTCAGATTACCTTAGCTCTGTATGGAGGTCTTCCCTCAGTTTCACTTATCTTGAAATTACCTCCCTCCTAATTTCATCTTCCTGCAGCAGCATTGTACAAGTTCTTATGCCTTCTCTGGGTGTCCTCTTCTTTGGACCAAGTACTACATGTTCTTTCAAGCTGTTAGTTCTCTCATAGTCATCTGACAAATGACCCACATAAATAAGCCTTATCAGAGATTAAGAGGTCAGAAATTTGGGTTGTATGTCTTGCAAACAGTGCTTCTATTTATGTATCAGGTTTATCAGGATAATAACAATTCTGTTGTTCCCATAGGTTGGTTTTCTGCAGTAATTGAAAACCTTGGATCCAATTCAGCTTGTGATCCTCAAAAACTTAGAGTGTATTTTGCATACCTGTTGCTTAGCTGTTCTCCATCTCATATTTGTGAAGCTAAGTATTGTTATGCAGAAGCAGTATATTTTTGACATAACTCTCAGGTGGAATCAATTCCTCCTTTAACCTTTAGAAACTATGTGTGTTGCTGATAGAAACTACATGTATTGCTGAATAAAATTAAAGTCAGACTTACTGTTCCCATAGATACAAGTTTTGTAGTAGGACAACTGAATGTGCATTTTGTGTATACGTGTGTCGATGTGGGTTGAACAGAGTACTGGAGTGTGTGGAAATCATGTTGATAAATCACTACTAGCGTTTGTACATCAATGTGCATGTTGCAGCTTGGTTTTCATGGCATTCCACTAACACAGATCAGAGCATTCCTTTCTCTTTTCAGTACCTATTAGCCTCATTTAGGAGTACAACACATCCGCATACCTCTGGAATTAAAAAAAAAAAAGAAAGAAAGGAAAGAAACTGTAACTTGGTAAGAAAGCTTTTAGTCTTCATAGTTTTCTGAAGATGGATACATTTGCTCTTTAATGTTCATTTACAGAATATTGTTTTCACCCGGCTTTTTGCAAAAAGAGAGATAAGTAAAGGTGGGCAAGACTGCCTGGAGGTAGATTTGCTTTGCTAGATCATTCTTCCTGGAATTCATTTAACTGCACAAAGGACAACTGTTTCAGATTTTATATGATCTTTGAGGGAATGGTTATCATGGAAGCAATAAACGCACCAGGAAAAGGTAAACCGTGAAAAGGACAAGTTGTCTACCTCAGCTTTGATGTGGTTTGATATGGTGTCAATATGGCAAATTACGAAGAAATGTATCAGTGAGCTCTGGAGAACTTTGGATATTCTGCAGAACCTTATGGCACACAGACTTGAAACAGAGCACAAGATACTGCCTGCTTGCTTGGCTCCAACTGAATAACAGTCCAGGAAAATACCAGAAGAACAGTCTTGACAAGTTACTCTCTACTTAACCGGTATGCAAGCCAACGTGTCATCATGCATATTAATATTTTTGAAGAATAGTGAGTAGGCTTGTTTCTCAGTTCACTTTGTCGCTATCAAGAACTGTTTCAAAAAAATCGACATTACGATGCGGATGTAAAAGGTGCAGTCGATTAGGAAGCAAGGCTCTCTGCCTGCAGCTACTCATAGAAGGTACCATTAAGTAGTTATTCACTACTCCATTGCTCTCTACTATATTTTTCCTTGTACAGTCATTTATACAGTGAGAAGTAGCAATTATATATTTCATGTTACAGGTGTTTCCAACTGCAGTTATTTTCTGTGCACTTTCCGCAAAGAAAAATTATTAGCTAAGGAAGTGTCATTTTGACTGAGAAAGGACTGTGGCAGTTGAGTGACGATCAAAATATTTTGGAGGACTGCAAAAGGAGGTAAATTGTTCTGAAGACACATTCTTTTTTATTCTTCAAAGCATTTCCTGTCTGAAAGACTACTATGACCAATGACATGCAATATGACTGTGCTTATAAAGTGGTTGGCTCAAAATTGTTCATTATGCATTACGCTGACTAACGATACAAAAATGAGGACAAAAATAATGAATAATTCTCATATAAAATGTCTTACTGAAATCTTAGTGTGATGAACTCTTTCCTTAAGAGTAATTTCTTGAATGAAAATAAACTATCGTTGTTAACCACAATTAAATGAAATATGAAGTTTATGATACAACACTTCAACAGTTTATTATCTCCTAAGATAATGTTCAAAGCTGTGCCAGAGGGGGTTCAGACTGGACATTAGGAAGCATTTCTTTATGAAGAGGATGGTCAAACCCTGGAACAGGCTTCCTAGAGAGGTGGTCGATGCCCCAAGCCTGTCGGTGTTGAAGAGGCATTTGGACAATGCCCTTAACAATGTGCTTTAACTTGGTCAGCCTTGGAGTGGTGAGGAAATTGGACTGGATGATCGCTGTAGGTCCCTTTCAACTAAACTTATTACAATGCATTCTGTTCTGTTCTATTCTAGAGATCAATCACACCTTGAGACGCTGCTTCTTTAATCATGTTTGTGCTATCAGCCATTTTTGGCTTCAGTTTATACAGAATGTGCTGTCACACTTGGAGAAAAATATTTTGTTTATTAATATGACAGCACCTTGAGCCTCAGAAGTGTCATAGGAAACTCAGCTAGGAAACAACTGTGCTTAAACACTGTGTAATCAAAGAACAGATAAGGACTAAAATACCGTTGGGTGGTAACCAGACAAACTCTAAACCCAATTTTTGACAAATATGTTTATCTTTTCTATAATTGTTAAGAAGCAGTTATCAAACATAAAAGGAATGGACAGATTTCCTGAAGTAAATGCAGGCTCAATGAATTATTTTCAAATTTCTATATAAAACCATTGACCACTAATCTCTCATACAACAAAAAATTGGTTTGAAATAGTACTATAGATCAAAGAAGAAATACCTACTCTAAATGATCAAATATTAGTTACCATAAAACAGCGTATGAAGCAGTGAAAAGGCTACACAAAGGACTGCAACTGTGAGCTTGTTTTTACATTCATTACCTGTTTAGCAACAACATGAGAAAAAATTATTTCATCAGCACTGTGTTTATTACTGACAGTAAATTTAATTCCTGTTCCATTTGCTTTGGAGGGAGAAAACCACAGAGAGTTTGATGAACTTCCACATTGGATACATAGAGAAAAAACCCCAAAACACATACTCCTGAACTACACACACAATCCAAAATACAGGAAAAAAAGTTACGGTGTTATAATTTTTGCCTTTGTAGAAACTGAGTTTTCATTTGCTGGCTGGAGGGAAATGATCGTTTTGTTATCTGTATTATTCATTCTTTCAAGAATAAGTACACGCTTTGCTTATTATTTCTGTGACCTGTAATTTCCAGTGAAGTTGGAAATACTGATATCTACTGGTATTTTACTGGTACTGACAAGAGGAGCACTCGGCCACCTCGGTGTGTTTTGCTGAGTGCTCTGGTTTCTCCTAGCCCTCTGCACTTTCAGTGTAGGGCTGTAGTCCTCCTAGGACTAAGCAACACCTCAGGTGATGGAGCAGCTAACATGCCACAAGTCCTGCTCTGGTGGGACAAGCCCAGCGTTGCCAGCAGCCGGCCTTGGATCCTTGTGAAAACATGGAGATTGAGTCTACCCTGAGGACCGAGGAGAGGGAGTATATATACTGTTAGTATATATACTACTTACATCATCAGTCCTAAATAGCCTGATAATATGGAATTAACAACAAAGACCTTTTGTTTGCCTGACTACACAGGAATACTTCAAGAAGAAAGGATTCCAGTTCATGAAATAAACTGCTTAAAAATACTTCTGGAATAAATCATTCTTGCTTATTAATCAAAGCAGATTTTTCTTAAAGCGGCATGTGATTACCAATGCAGGAAGCCTTCCACTCATAATATTTGTGATTTTTATATTTATTCACATATTTATTTCATATATGTTGTACATGTGCACGCAAAATCCATATGTAAAAGACACGTTTTCAAAGAAATAAAAAAATACTTCTTATTTTAACTAACTTGAGTGACCAGCACACCGTGTTTACTGGCTGAAGGTGATAACCACAGAAGGAAATAGAACATGGCACGATCCTAAAATATTTCACCTGGCCACCTTGGATTGTTTTTAACACCACGGCTGTGAAATGTGAGCCTCCTGCGAGTGCTAAGGAGCCTGCGTCTGCAACCAGCAGCACAGCCTTGAGATCAGCTCTGCCTGCTCTTTAAAGAGGTGATCACAGCGTAAAGGGAAAGAGAGTGCGTGAAGAAGAGCTGTGGAGCAGGGCCTAGATAACCAGAGCAAGTTAGGTACAGTCTTGCCTTTCTAAAGTGACTCTTATTTCAGACTTACAGACAAAGCAGCTGGGACAAAGTAACAGCTTAACTCGTTTAACTAGTTCTGTTTATTCAGAGTAAAAGGCAAAGTTTATGTTGAATGCTGAAAACTTATTTTCCTGTATTTTCTCAGCTCTATTATGCTTTCTAGTTTTTTTCTTTCTTTCTTTTTTTTTTTTTTCCCCGTTCTAGACATTTTAAAAAGCTAGCAGTGGGGATGGCTGCCACACCTTTCTGCTTGTGGTTGCCTCCCCACACCCAGGTCACAGAATTGGATGTGAACCAGTTCCTCAAGCATGGTGCTGCACAGCCCGGCATGTTAATGTCAGCCAAAGGGGGTGTTGGTTACTGCACCCGACTGTGAATTACAGCAGCCAAGCACTGACCCGATCTTGCTGACTTCCTGAGAAATCTGAGGGGGAAAGCAATTCTTACACCTTCTGTTATCTCATTCCTTACAGAATTATAGAGGTTTCTAATCTTTTCCCACTAGGATTTTTTGCTGCCAGGCACCATCACTCTCAAACTTGTAGCTAAGTGGGAATTGTGTTTTTGTCCAGGGCTTGTGCTAGAGCGTGTGTCATATGGATGCAGAATGTTATGGGCTGGGGTTTAGCAGAACAGAGCAAATGAGCGAGAATGAACAAAAAGTAAACACTTTTTTCTTTCACACTGAACATGTGACTTGGTATCTCAGCGTGAGAGACAGTGTGTAGCCAAGCAAACCACATTCCTCTACTTTTCAAGTCTCTTAAAAATTTTATTGCCTATTAAATACGTGTTTTCTCAGCCTGAAGTTGAAACCACAGCACTATAAACATTGTTAGCAAATGCTGTTTGAGGTTTTGACTGAAACCTCACTCAGATGCGAGATTCATCAGGCTTTCTCATGAGTCTGAGCACAAAAACAATCCCGGGTTATGACAGACAGCAAGCGTCACACTGATGCAGCTGAAAAGCCATGTGGAGGAAGGTGGGGAATGCTTCCCATCTGAGGTGTTCTCCTGGCTCTGCTTCTCCTGGACAGGTCCCATTCCTGGGACTTTGGGTGGTGGAGCCATCAGTGCTGAGCAAAGGGTGAAAGAAGGAGTCACAGCTTTTTTTTCAGTTTGAAGATAAGGAAAATCTTCTATTCAGAGCTTCCTGGCATCCATGAAATCAGAAAATCAGGGGGTTTGTCCTTACAAATGTGCTTTCTGATTTTTTTTTTTTGAGAGATAAAAATGGACAAAATAATTCATTTAAAAATGATCTATTAAATGAAGGTAAAATTAAATGTTTTAAATAAGCATTATTTTTT
Source organism: Ceryle rudis (assembly GCA_033439905.1). Taxonomy (NCBI): domain Eukaryota; kingdom Metazoa; phylum Chordata; class Aves; order Coraciiformes; family Cerylidae; genus Ceryle; species Ceryle rudis. The sequence goes on from JAAGNO010006772.1 coordinate 10,560, forward strand.
TAAAAATCCTTTTTTGGATGTTTAGTCCAAGCCTAGTATGGAACTCCCTAGAGCTGACATTAGAGAATAAACTATGCTGTTTCTGATGCAGGTGCTTAAGGCTTAAGTGAAGAGAAATACATGCATATTCATGAGTTATATATGGAAATAGAATCATATGCCACTTTCTTTTTGCCTGTAAGGAAAAATACTAGTGTATTTTTATCAGATGCATTCTCCGACTCAGAAAGTATTGCTAAAAGGCTGTTTCTACCTGACTATATTTCACTAAAACTCCTGCATAATATAGAAGGGAAGGGATATTTATTATTCTAAAAATAACTAATTCTGGAATAGCTCATAAACATTTTATTTTTTAAACAGTTTAATTTCAAACTAATATCAGAATGTGTAAAAAAAAAATTGTTTCTCTTTGAATATATCAATACTGAAAGCAAAATGAAATTAAAGAGCCTTCCTCTTGAATTTCTCTTTGGGTGTGCAAGTTGGTTTGACTTCTTCAACACTCCAAAAGAGATGAAAGAATTAACAGCTCACAGATACTTGCCCAATGATTTTTCCACTAGTGATATGGTTACCTCTTAGTTCCAACACCACCAGTTCAGTAAATCTGAATAGTCATGTGTGGAGTGTGTCTGAAGCAAGTTCAACAGCCCAGACATACAGATGTATGTTGATGTTATTCAAGAACTACAGAGAGCAAAAGTTAGCACTCACAGCTATGTGCTGGGCCTATTTTATTAACTAAGTACACTGGTTTGGTGAACTTCTCAGTTCAGTGGGTAAGGAGACCAAGTTTCATTAATTTTGTATGAGAATAATCTTTCTAACATCCTAGAGCTTTAATACATAGTTGGCATGCAATTCTTTTTATTACTTATTTTTAAATCAGAAGCAATTATTGCTACACAGGGTGAAAGAAGCAGAGTTTCTTATGCTTGACAGTTTTCAAAACACCACTGGCCACTTCCCATGCGTATTTGCAGAACTTAATGATAGAAAAGATCTACATTAAGTAGAAACTGTGTCTGAATTTTTCTAAACTACATTCACTTGGGGTATTACATTGGTATAAACAAGGGAAGAATGTAGCTAATAATCTTCAAAATGGTAAACAAATAGCCAATTAATTCTATATTATTATACTTCTTATTGCACTTATAACGTAGACAGAGAAGTTCAGGGATTTGCCCAAGGCCCCAGGAAGAGCTGGAAATGCATCAAGAATTAAAATGGAGGACAAACTGATTATCATTCATTTCACACTTCTTGTAGATTGTTCAGTAAAGACCATATGCAGCCAGGTCTAATACATGAGACTATTTGACTCTTTCTCTTCTTTAACAAAACTTGCCTAAAAACTCCAGCGTATTAGCTGTAAAAAACCTAAATAAATGTACACATTGTAAATGATTAATTTATTTCATTTTACAATCTTTGACAAATGTAGCTGCTAAACAGGTCAGGTAAAGATTCTGCTCTGTCAGCACACTAATTCTTGTACATACTGTTCTGATGCCATCAAGAAAGAATGTGTCATTGAGTTTCATCTTTTATGTGAAAGAAAGAAAGAAAAAATAACAAATCCCAGAAGTGATTAAATCACACCAGAACAAACAATGGAGAATCACCATGGAATGGTGAGCCCTAATATCCATTTTCACTATATATATGAGATACATATACATGTATACATACATGCACACATGTAGTTATTGCAGTATATGTGCAAGAGTAAAGATTTTATCACCTGCAACATCAGGATAATGCATAAACTTTATAGCTTGGTTCTAGTGTATAAAGACAGATCAAAGATTCACCCAGGTGTGGCTCTGGAGTTTCATTGCTCAAGGCTAATTATTCACAAGAAGTCCCCACCCTAGAGAGTTGTCTAGCAGGTTTATCTTTTGGCTGGTAGACATTTTAAAGAAGACACTACCTAAGCTTAGCTATTTTGCATGACACACTACAGCATCCAAAACAATTTCACAGATTTTATGAGATATTTGACCAACTGCAGATTACATGTGAATGTAGTTTTCTCTTCAGAAAGAAGCAGTTAGGAGTTCCCAAGACCTTGAGCTGATGCTGAGCTCTAACTAAACCCACTTTCACTAAACAGGCAGAAGAACAATAATACCATAGGATTGCTGAAACCTTAGCTTTGTAACAAGTAAACCCACTAAAAACATTTATTCTGAATGTGACCAAAATATGTGACACACTATACTACACAAAAAAAAACCCAAACAAACCAAACAACCAAAACCCCTTTAAGAATGCACCATTATCATGGTTTAAAAAATGCCTTTTAGAGACCTTTTTTAAAGACAGCCTCTACCTTTATTTGCTTATGAGTCATCAACTGTGATCAAGACTGCTCCAGTCTGTCTCCAAAAAACAGCAAAAGATTTATTGCAATCATCTGTCCTTCTCATAGCTACAAGGAGGATTAGCAAAGAAAAACAATAGCATTTTGTAGAGAAATTAACTCTCTTCTGGGCATCGAGTTAAAGCTACAGAAGCAGAGACAATCCCATTTCTTGTTGCAGTGCTCTGAATTTGTTCAATGTTTCCTTCTGGATTTCTTTTTAATGGCACTGCTGGACCATCCAGAAGCCTCATTCAATTATTTGTGCAGGAATTCTGTAGAAAACATTAACCTTATTTTTCAGTAATAGCAGCCCATTTATTGAAATGGTTACCAATATTTTAGCAGTCGAGATTGTGGGGACACTGGTTCTGTCTTCTTCTGCTCTCCTTTGAAATATTTTTTTTTCCTCTCTGCCCTCGTGTTTCTGTATCTACCTGTTAGAAATGTCTTGATAGTACTGAAAAGTACCAGCAACTCTCACAGCGTTTTCAAGAGGTAAGTAAGCTAAGCAGTCAATTTGCATGAATATTTGAATTTAACAATGAAAGCTGAGATTGTTACTCAGTAAAAATTCTCCTTGAAGACAATACCATTTCCATCTGACTCAGGAACGAGCAATGATTTCACACAGAGTATATCTGAAGAACTCTTCAGCTTCCAATAATGTTACAAGCATCAACAAATCGATAAAATATGTTTGGAAGGAAGGTGTCATTATGCATGTTTTAGAATGCAGATACTTTATTAGAGGAACAAGAAATATATGAGTGATTATATGAGCTCTTACTGGGATCAGAAAGGCTGGGCTTTTAATGCTTTGTTTAGTCCACTATACACCTGCCATAAAATATTTCATCCACTTATTAAGGGCTGTCCTTGCATAGAGAGAAGCTGACTGTGTCACCGGACAGGATGCTCTGGTATGGCCACAGGCCACCAAAGACTGTCCTCCTGTTTAAGGTAGGTAGGCACGTATCCTCTTTCCCCCTGTAAAACCAATATTTTAGTCAATTAACTTTATTAGATGGCTATAACTCCCATGAATACGTAAACAGAAACTGTTCTGTGTTTTGTGGCTTCACAGGATTCAGCCTCTCAGGAAGATGGAAGCTGTGTCAAAATGTCAGTGCATTTAATACTTCTAAGACCAATGAGAAAGCTTTGTATGATTTCTTTAGCAGATTAAAAATAAAGTTGTAATAAATTAAATAACACTTCTTCAGGTAACCCTGATTCCAGGTGTGATTGTCCCCTTTGTTCAGTTTGTGTGTGGTCTTGGCTATTTGTATCAGATTAGAAGATCACAAAGATTCCTTCCTTCCTTTACACCCATGGATTATTTTCTTCCCCAGTTCCCATTGATGAACTGTGTAATTGAAAAATACTGTATTACAATACTTTGGATGGCACTTTCTGTCATTTTCTGAGCAGACTAATGTATCTTCAAGTTCTTTTTTTTTCTGTTCAACTGTATGATGTAGAAGAATTCAAATAGTAATAGTGTAAGTAGCTTAACCTCTCTGCCATTTTTACATACATGTTTATGTACATGCTCTACTCACTGTCTAACAGCTGGGCTTTTGAAAAGCACAGTTTTCTTGAAGTCCTACAGGAAACAGTAACATCAAAAAGCTTCTTCATTATGTCATCGGAACAACTTTTAAAAGTGACAGTGGCTTGGAGGAGGGAGTAAAAGTTACCTGGAATCTTAGGAATGGGTGCATGAGACTGGCTTGTTCCATCAAAACAGGAGTTCATCCTAACAAACGGTCTTGGCATAGAGGAAGAAATAATGTTGTTTGAAATAAATAAGAACTTTAAACAGATTGTGATATCATTTACTTGCTTTTGGGTCTTGGCGTGTGATTTGGGACTTGTGTGTGATGTGATGCTTAAGATGGTTTTAGTCGGTGCAAGCAGATTCCCTAGGTATAATGTAAGCTGCTAGTATGGGTTTTGATGACCACCTGCAAACCCCAATGGTTAAAATGCAAAGTCTTGTGAAGAAAGCGTATGGATGGTGGTCTGAACTTTGATCACAGACTATTAGTTATTCTATATCAATTGCTAGTATTTTCTGTTCAGTAAAACAAAGACACTTTTCAGTGTATAGGGGTAGTCACTGTCACTTGATGTCATACTATTAGTGAGGCTTTTTTTTGCAATTATCTAATAGCAAAAGGCTGGTCTGATTTGTAGCACATGCTGTGTAAGGAAGTTAGATATAAGCTACCTGACCTTGGACTCAAATACATGTGGACTGTCATAGCTTGCATGCCCAGTAACTCCATTCAGATGGGTGGGGATTGAGTAAACACTGAATAAATAGTGTTTGTAATAGCTTATACTTTATTTAGTGTAAGTAACTCTAAATAGCATATAGTGGTGGTGTGCACAGCACATGTATCACTTCGTCCTCTGGGAAAAGAGAAAGGAGGGAGAGGCAGCAGAGAGTACGTTCAGGGACACAGGGCTTCCTGAGGGTACCTGAAGGTGAGCTAGAGCTCACTGGCTGTGCCTGGCTCACAGATCTGACCTGAAACGTTTGTCACACTTACATGGAAACAGCAGCAAGGAGCTGGTGTTGTGCATAAACGTGTAGTTCACCTGTGCATACATGGAACTGGAGACAGAAAATCAGAATGTGAGAAATTGTGTAGACTAAACGTGGTGAGATTTCCAGTTTTCTTTTAAAGCTGTGTATTTTGGAGGGGAAAGTAAAATTGCAGAAAGAGAAGCTGGGTTATATGAATACATAGTGTTTTCAGGAACTTTGCAAACATTTGAGAAATTAAAGCTGCTAAATAAGAACCAGAACGTTAATTTCTTCATGAGCTTCTGCAGATGACACACCTTATCTTAGCTGATTATTATACAAATCATGAACTACGACAATAATTGCTTCCCTGGCCAAATGACAAAGGCATCCTTATTTCCAGTATATGCCCTGTTGAATGCCGAAGGCATTGTACATGCGAAGGCTAATGCTTTGCTGTATAATAGACGTGTACTGATTAGTAGTTCTCAAGCTTAATTTGGTTATGGTATGATAAATGAGGGAGTGCCTTTCTAAGTAAAACTGACATAATGCTTCTTTTCCACTAGAACTAAAAGGAATATGTGCTTTCAATACGGCACCTCCAGAATAGTTAGATTAAAATTGAAGCATCTTTTGCATTTCATGTATTTGACAATTTTAATAAATGATCCCGTTCTTCTCCCGTTTGAGTGTTGAGCCTGTCTTGATTGTTTTCCTAATTCACATTAAGCAACATGACTGCCAGGCTCATGTGTGGCTCCTTTGTCTATATTTCTCCTCAGGGTAAATTATGTTGTTTGTTTTTGTTTTTGTTTTTTCCTTTACATTCTACTAATGTTCTTAATTGTAAGAAGCCAAAGAAGACTGACTTTAATGATTTGACTTCTATGTAGGATACACACACTTTTCTAGTTGGAACCCCAGCACAGGGAAGGAAACTAAATGCATTTACCTGGGGGAGGTTTCTGAGCAGACTGATGCTGGAGTGTCACTGTAAAGGGAATAGACAATTATTACATTGACGGTGTCTCGCTGGTAGCTGAGGGTGAGAGAGAGGATAACGTCTGCTGCTGGAATGAGAGTGGCCTCTGCTTTGGAAAAGTTTGTAGCAGGAAGAGAGGGAAATATTTTTATATCTCACGGAGAGGATATATATAGGAGGCAGGGAAGCACAGTGTGCAGCTGGCTGTCACTCTGGCTGGATACACAGCTCTTTCTCGTGCTTGAGAAAGATAAACGAGATGGTGACCCTTTGCCAAAAATATACCTGTGAGACTCAAATCAAGTTTGTCCTTGTAAAGATGAGCTATGCAGCTTGAAAGCCTTTGAGACAGGCTGTGAGAGAGAACAAGAATTCAGGAACTGGATCCAACTTAATCTGATGGGTTTGGGCAGCATCATATCTGTAAATCTGCAGCAGGCAGGCAGGAGTCTGTGCTGAGCAGGTGACCACAGTAAGACCTTGAGGTCTGCTCAGCTGAGCAGATGCTGAGGAGCCTGGTGGACCTCTAGGCCCATGCACAGCAACTGTCTATAAAATGTTTTGAGATGAGTAGCTTTACACCTGTTTACCTGCTCTAAATAATCCTCGCTAAAGCATAAGGACAAGGACCCAAATTGCTACTGAAAATATGGAGAACACGTGCCAGAGCAAACACTTGAAACATGCAAAAAATATTTGTGCAGGCAAATTAGGAGCTTTACAGACATCAAAGCAATAGGAGGGAGAAACTTTACACCATCCTTCATGATATGTTTGCACTGTGCTATTCATGTGGGAGTAGTGACCAATGATCAAAGGTCACATTTCAACAGAGGAAAAGAATTGTGTATTCACACACAGCCTTATTATTGCCACTTAACTAGAAGATAAACATAACTGTTATTTATATATTTTATGGATTGTCTTTTTATATTTGTGGGTCACATAATGAAACCCCACAGACATTACATTACAGACTCCACCTTAAATGTAATAACTTATGAGGACAATAAGGCTCATAGGATGAGGAGAAGGTGACTCTTTGGTGTTCCTACCATTACTGGCCTAATACTATAAAAATACTGAAATAAAATTGAGTCAGTACTTAAATCAGTGATATCCCTGTAATGGAGGTTGTAAATCATGCCGTATAACTAACACGTATGCCTATACATATTTGAGCTTGGCTTCTCTAGCAGACAAGCATTGTCTCAGGGAAGATATAAAAAAAATATTTTAATTTCATTAATAGCTATTTCTAGTTATTAATAAGCAAGTTATTAAAAGTGTGAGTGAAAAAGGAGAAGGAAAGACACAAATGCTCAAATGATAAACATCTAAAAAGCAGAATCCTATTCTAGTTACAGTAGCACAAAATGGTGGAGAAGAAAACCTTTGGACATTACCTAATCCAACAACACTCAAGCAGAATCACCTACAAAACCCTTCCAGTAGAGTCCACATCCTTGGAAAAGCCACTTTACAGCTCTGTACTTTGTTTTCCCTCCCTGTAGAACTGGCTACAGACATTCCTACCTGTGAGGTGTTTCAAGAAAGCTTCAGGAGAGGAATGCTATTTATGAACAAGGAGAAGGATGCTATTTATGAACAAACAGCCACAAAACAGTAAGTAACCTCATACTGAGTTTAATGGCTGCCCATCAGTCAGTATCACAATTATCAGCATGACTATATGCAGAAGATCCAGTAATGTCTGTCCTTAGGACTGATTTCACTCTCTTTTTGTGACCAATGCGTTAACCATTATTTCTTTGCTCAAAAACAGTCACACTCTTTATTTTCTCTGTTTGGGTATAAAAAGGAAAGAAACAAATAAACCTGATCTAGTGATAATTCATTTTGGTGCAGGAACACAGAAATGAGAAAACATGCACTATTTCTTGATGTTTATCAGCACAGGGGCTTCTGCTTCTTCCCCAATAAAACCCACCATGGTACATATGCATCTCACTCTGTCTGCCCATCACTTCATTTGCTCATGTCCTTCCTGTTTATGAATTTATTATATAAATAGCTATGAGTTAGTCACTTTTCTGTGTTCTACCCAGGAGCTTTAATAGGAAGCTGTTGAAGTTCAAAAGTAATTCACTGATACTAGAAACAACAATAACACTCTGCCAAAACAAGAAAACACGTTTACCGAGGGCTTGACCTTGATATAGTGGAAAAGCCTCATGTGTTCCCATGATCCTGTAGATACTCCAATGGCAGTGACAGTGTCAGCATGACACTGTGATCATCCAAGTTGGACAGAAAAGGTCCAGAACAAGGGACAAGGCACTGATCATTCAGTTAGCCTATAAAAGCTCCAGGAAGCTCAAATAAGCCATGAAAAGAACAGAAATAACAAGATCATCTCCTGAGAATGTACAACCTCGACCATGCAAAACCACTGACTGTTTTCAGTGGTTATGTGCCTTCAAACAGGAGCTGGAGGACTGTCCCATATGCTTCAAAGCCTTGTAAGAGATAGTGGCTGGGAAAACTTAGCAAACTTACCCTGTTAAACAACTGTGGAGACCCTGCAAAGCATTAAATGGAAAGAGACATTTTAGAGGGTATGCTGCTGTATTAACAGTAGTTATTAACCGTAAAGACACCAGGAAAATACTAAAAAGCATGTTGTCCCAGAGAAAACACATGAAGTAAACATTGCACCAATGAACATACAATAAGTTTCCAAAATCATCTCACACTGAAAGCAACAGCAGTGAATGGAATGGGAAAGGGTAAAAATCAGCTGTGTGGTATGAAAATGTTCATGGTATAACTCATGGCAAAGGAATGAGATTAATTGATATTGCTCCATTTAAAGATAATTTGGGGATGGAGACATTGTTTTCTCGTAAATACATTCACAGGCATGTGTGTTTTTGACTGTCAAGTGGATTGGCCCAAGGGGAGCTAATTGCAAATTGGACTGCATCAGTGATATAATTTATTTAACATACAGACCTCAACTATTCATTTTAATATCATTTATTTTATTATTTTAATTTTTAAACAAGTTTAGTTTTATTTTAAAAATATCAGTATTAGTAAAACCTGTGTTTTTTAAATGTCCACACTGTTGCTTATTCGATAGCAACATAAATTATTTCGAGTTATATTTATTTAGGGCACAAAGCAGAAAAGGGTATATAGGACAAATACATTTACCACCAGACATCTAGAACACATGAAAACTTACTTTTTTTTTTTTATGTAAGATATTGTAAGTAAAATATATACAGTATAACTATATGATATAAAGTAAACCCTTTGGTCATAAGTATTTAGAGGCTCACTTTCATGCGTTTAAGATCTGCGAAAAGTTAAAAACAAAGATTATTTCTGGCAAGACTCATGTTTGTAGAGCAAAAACTACATGAGACAAACATGAGACACTGGTTGCTTTCCAACTTAGCCTCCCCCAAGACCTCTTTCTGAGAAGGATAAATTTTAATCAACACTAGTAATAATCAAAAGCCCTTTGATCTCAGTACTATCCTCAGTCTTCTCTCCATGTGGTAATGAGCTTGAAATCCACCAAAATCACTCATCTGGGCTGTCTTTTGTCATCTCAGTTGCATGCTCAGGCACTGTTTGTTGTCTCCTATAGATCAATGACCATTTCTATCTGCTCTTATCTCCTCTACCAACTTATGGTCAACATACCATACTCTTGGCTTCCTGTTTGTGTAACAGTACAAAAAGGACTCTAAAGGTAAAAAGGACCTGCCACACAGTGAAAGCACTTTCCTACAATAATCATCATCCAGTGAGTTATTTGTAGAGCCTCTTCTGCCATTCTTAGCATTCCTTTAGAGGCCTTTTGCTCACTGCTGATACCCTTCACAAATGTCACATGATCACATCACAATGGGTTCTTAGCTGCCATCTGATACTGCCCTATAGAGACCAAATTAGTCTGTGGTTCTGATATATCCATGACTTATTTTGTTGGAGTCTTTATGTCTTACTCTTACCCACATTAAAACTGGACAAAGATCCTTGAATTCAGGAGTCAAGGGTTAATGGCTCCTGGGTAAAAGAGACAGGCAACAAATCTCCTTTTGAGGGATCATCAGGTCAGCTGGGGCAACAATATGAAATGTTCCAAGGAAAAGGCAGGGACCAGCCACTAGAGCCATCCCAGCCACTGGAAAAGCTGATGCCCTTTCCCTGGCGCCCACACAAAGCCGCTGCCGGCAGCAGTGCCTCCACCGGCACTGTGATTACTTGGCAGCCTACTGACCTAGATGGTTTCCTGTTTTGCCTAAGCCTAAAGCCATCCCTGGATCCACATTCTCAGATTGGCAAATGACAACGAGAGGCACAGGTATGACAAAAGCTCAGTGGCATTACAGGCAGTCCTCACATCAGACTTGTAGGTGCCGATAGGTCTTGACTGGTGGCAGTGTAATGATGGAGGAATGCAGCTACCACCAGTGGAGACAGTAAGTGATGGAGGCTTTGGAAATCCTGCGTATATACCTACAGAATCAATTATATCCCTACATCTTTTTCTGGCTTTAGCTGTAAGTAACTTGCCAGTGTATCTAGGATGCAGCTTGCTTTATCTACAAGCGTTAATACTGACCATACTGATTCAAGATTCAGTTGAATGAAAACTGACCATAAAAACCTACTAAATGATACCAAGTATTTGTAGAAATATGTTTGAAATTTATTGATAAATAATTGATCAACAGACAGAAAGAGGGCAGAAAATAACTTCTTCCTATAGAATCCCATATTTCATATGACCAGAAAAAAGAAGTTTCACTGACTCTTCTCATCAGTTCCCAAACACAGACTTGCTATATGTATCCATATTAATAAAAACCATTAGCTTGTTCTCCCTCTCACTCTAATAACCACCCAATCTGAGCTTAGCAGCAGCAATGTCTGTTGTCTTTGCTCAGCTGTATCCCACAGGGCTCATAGAAATCACTGCAAGAACACACCTAAACCAGGAAATCCACCCTCAACCATCCATCGCTTTCTTTCCCAGACTTCTTCACTCCCTTCCCTTCTACACATACACCCTCTTCTGTTTCTATTTTCCACGAGGAACAAAACTGAGAAGAAAAACTAGAATTGCTTTCTAGATAAGATAGAGACAGGAAGGCAGTTCATGTGGCTTGGCCCAAGTGAAACCAGCCCTTCAGGGTCAATTCCAAGTTCCAATGTAGACAAATCCATCCTTCTCATGGAATTCATTACAACGTGCACTGGAGGGCAAAAGGTTAAAAAGGCACATATTTCCATACGTCCTCTTGATATGAATTGCTAAGGCGAGGTCTGAGTTCTCCCAGAGGTATGGGGAGACACGCTGGAAGCATCTTCCCTCCAAAGGAAGCTCCCTAGGGTTTAGACAGTGTTTTCAGAAGTCCTGGTCGGTGTCTCAGCTGAAGCATGAGCTGTAATCAGTGCAGGGTTTTCCCCCAGGGACAGGTCTACACCTCATACACACATCAGGGAATGGAAACCAAAAGAAGATTCAGAGATTTCAAATCTCTTAGAAGTACCGTGTCATGGTGAGCTGGTGATAGCCAGCAAGATGAGAACGGGAGCACATTTTTCTCATGGTTGCCATCCTTCCCTTTCTCCTGTTCATTGCCTTCCTCTGGGCCTGATGTGCTAGCTCCAACAGCAAAGAGCGTAGCTGGGCTGTTGCTTTCTTTTCCCCACATTGTTTAGCCTCACCGTGGTTCACATCCCACTGTAAGCACTCCCGTGGAGGGGTCTGTTTACCCAGCAGCTTGTGAAGCTGCAGCAACGGCGCAAGAGCCTTGATAGCCACAGGGCACTGGAAATCTTTTAGTAAAAGTTAATAATCATGCATTGATCAACAGTTTTAAAGTGTTTGGACTACAGTGTTTCAAGTATAACAATATATGTAATGAAAAGTCGTTTGCACTCCTGCCATTGTCATTGGGGTTTGAGGGAAGCTAGTCGGAATATAGAAAAGCAAGTTATAAGGACAAGATCCAGCCCTGGGAAACCCTGAGCTGGCTCAGGCTGAGGTCCTGTTTGAGGTCCCTATGAGAGATTTCTTGGCACACAAACCACCTATTTGGAGGAGGAGTGGGTAGTCTCTATTTAATAATAAATATGAAGTATGGTACATTGTGTTCTTTGGAATGGGGATTCAAACCTGACTCCCAGCCTAGTGGGAAAACCAACAGGCTCCTGTAGAGCCACTCTTCTTTCCACAGATGGTTAATACCTTATAACCTTGGGCACTCCCATGAGTAGTGCAGAAATGAGGCAGAAGATTAATTTACATTTGTATGCCCCATAAACAGAGTAAGTACTACAGATGGCTGGATTAAACTCTATCTTCCCATGGTTTATGAGAAAGGACTGATTTAAGCATCTAACTCAAACAGGACATTCAAACAACAACTAGGTGGCTTCTAAATCCTCTTTACATCCATGGATTATCTGCTAAATTTCCTTCCTGAATACTGCTGAGCAGTCAGTTTAGGTCGCTTCCTGGTTCTTCAGGATCCTCACATAAAATCTTAAGCTTTGTCCCTACGTGCTACAGGAAGATTTGGCATTGAATTTAAGGACTGTGTGGTCTGTTAGTGATGAAATGGCCTATAATGAACATTAGCACTTTTTACACAACTTGTGTTACATGAGCATACTTCTGGTAGTTAGGAACTGTTCCTAACTCTGGTGAAGTCAGCAGCCGAAACCACACCGACTGCAGTGCTGCAGAGTCAAGAACCAGTGTCATGCAAGCCATGGTTCTCCACTGAAGGAGCATGTCCCAGGGTGGGAGATACTTTCATGGAGATTATGAATAAAAGAGCGGAACAGAGGGCTCAGAACCCATGGACTCTCAAGGATTCTGCCAAGACAGATCACAAAGTAAAGAAAGAGCAAATGAAACGTCACTCATTAAGTGCTCTTTTCTAATGAGAGGTCTAGTTGAGCCTCATTTGACTAAAAGCTTTATTACAGATTGTGCACTAGCTGTATCAACCAGAAGGCAGGAAAGGTCTTCTGTTTAGTTTCATACTCATTGCTGTGATTGCTGACTATAGGAATCTTTGCTCTTGCCTAAAATTATTCCTTCTTGAGGAAGTAATAGCAGAGTAAGATGGGTGATCATCAGTCACTATAGTGTAATAGTTCAAAGAAAACAAAAAAAGGCACAATGAAGTTAAATATTTTATGGGGTAACACTTTAATTTTATAATTAAAAGACATTATCAAATCATTAACTCTTGATAAAAAAAAAAAAGAAAAAAAATTGGTTTCCCACAGGCCAGCCTGATGGAGTGGAGAAGCTCAAAGGCCCGATGAGCTCTGGTTTATTTCCAGTAGCCTTCACAGTGCTGTCATCTTGGCTGTGACACAGAACAGGGTTCTGTAAACACAGGGGTTACGCTGCAGGCTACAGGCCTTTGAAGAAGCTTTTTTATTGCCCCACTTCAGCTCATCTCTTGTATTCTTCTGGCGTCATATTCTTACGTTTTTCTTACAGTGTTGGCACTGCTCATATTCCTGCTATTGGATGGTCATAGCTGCACTGTGGGAAACAAAACTTTGGCATTGGGCCCTGTGTGCAATATCAGTGTATCATATAATTATTGCTGTGCTTCTGTGCTACAGATTTAATTGCCCATATCCTCATGGCCCTTATACTGTCCACAGCTGGGTACCTTCTAGAGGTGGTTTCTAGTCATTCACTAAATAAAACTGGACTGTGGTTAGCCCTTTCCTGGGCCAGACTGCAGTGAACTGATTGCAGGGAAAAGATGGGTGATTTCAACAGGGTACCTCCCATACACTCATTATCACTTGTTCATCCCTTAACGAGGAAGCTACAGTTTCGAAGGATTCACCTATAGCCTGTCCAGACCTGTCAAGTCACATGTGCCAAGTAAAGGCTCGCTCACCTTTTCAGCCCCCCCCCGGCCTGTCCCCTCGTGGTGATGTCTCACGTCTTGCAGTGTGTTGAGGTGCCTCTCTTGCTGTTGACCCCGTGCGTCACATGCAGCTGGCAACTCTTATCAGCTCTTCCTGGGAACAACCCTCTGCGTAGGTCCTGTCTTATCACCACCTTTTCCAGTATGATTCCCCTATCTTGCAAAATCTACTTGCAACACATTCAGCAGCTCCTTTTACTGCGGTGTTATTTATGTTTCCCTAAACAGATGCAACTTGTATGAGAGTTGGGAAGTAAATATAATCCTGACTCCATTTAGTCAAATTTATGTCTATCTTGGAAGGCCAGACATTCCTGAGAGGAGCGTAATGTGACTACTGAACTCAGCACAACACTAACTCCATCTTCAAAGTGCATGGGAAAAAATCAGTATTTTCCATTGTTTCCTCCCAAAGCAAAATGGACCCGTATGACATATGCTTACTAATTCATTCCTATCTAGTTTTCAGCAATTCTTTTCATCGCTAATCTTTCATATATGCATGGGTGGAGTACTCATGGCAACTCAAACCTGCTCAGCAAGAAAGTATCTCCTGCACAGAAGATGTATAAATAACCATTAAACGTTTAAAAACTGTGACGCTGTATTCTGGAGTTTCAGAGTGATTTTAAGAGTCTTTTGGTATTTTTTAATTAAATTTCTATTCAGAGAAAACTTGTTAGTCGATGTCAGACATTTTTGAAGATATGTGCCATTTCAGTAACGTATTCTTAGGCGTGGGATACGGTCTCTTACACTGAGGTTGTTGTGCCTGGATAATTCATGGGGCTGAAATAAGGAAATTCAAGCTTTTTTTGGTATTGTTTATTTCTTGCTGAATACAAAAGTTGGGAGAAATATCTCAGTTGTCACAGCAGTGTGATACACAAATACTGCAGGCTATTCATATGATAAGAAATGTGAACCTTAAGCATCTTTACATTGTGTTATTCAAACTTCCAGTTGTAATACTGGCAACATTTTTTTTCTTACTGCTGTAATTTTCTAGGTCATGCGTAGAAATAAATGTATGCTCGTTAAAATATACATTCATTTTGGACATTTTTAAGGACTATTTAAGGGAAAATAGTAAAAAAATACTTGCCATAGCTTTAATTTTGCAAGACAATTCAGTAAGAAATCCAAGAAACACAATAGTACCTAAAGTAAAAACACCTCATAAAATATAAGCAAAACCTGGTTTTATTTAAGAAAGTTGTGCATATCTGTCGAAGCTTCTCTGTGCTGCTGAGTAGGTCATGTGATACTATGATCAGGAATTAATTAACTAAATTGATTAAAGTACCATGTTTAGAATTAACTGGATGAAATATTTAATTTTAAAATAATATTGTAACTTATAGGAGAAACTGAAACAAAAAACTGAATATCATTATAAGTATAGCACAAAAACCAGGACAAACTATACCTGTTAGTTACAATTCTAACAGAATTACTGCAAGCTCAATAAAGATGGAGTCAAATTCTCCCATCCCTTAAATACAGAAAGACCTGAGCTGGCCCAGTTTATCCCTTGCCTCCATTCATAAATGGCCTGTCAGATGTCTGGGATGAAATTCAACTACATAGTTTTCTGAATAGTTGTACCCAAATATGGGAAAGGAACAGGGCTGGTGTTCGTTTTCAGAGTGTGCACTTTTGCCTTGCTCTTTGATACCATATGACAAGTGGTCCCAGCTGGGCTATCACTGTGGACACCTTTTTGGAAGACACATCTCACCTGCTTTTCTTGTTAGTACAATGGACTATGCTGTTCTATTAACATCTATGACTCACTTGTGTCTATGTCCCTGTTTATTATATTTTATAATAAATTCTTTAGTGAGCTGGAGTTGAACTGTTCTAGACAGCCTCTATTAGCATGACTCATTATTATCTAAACATTCAAAGGTAGAACTGGATCTATGTTGTCTGGTTTCAGCATAGTCAAACGTAGCTTGCAAACATATGCTAGCCTGGAGCTGTATCACTTGAAAACCAACTTGAATTTGCTATGCCAAAAGCAGTATTCATTAGCCAATCTTGAATTTCAAATCCTGACTTGTAATAGGAAATTGAGAGAGTTAAATGCTTTAATAAATGTAAACACCAAAGTCATTTGAGAAAAACTTCTGAATATCAGGGTTTTGTCCCTACATCATGAATGTTCTGTGCAGCCCTGATTCTCCCACCTGAAAAAAAGATGTGGAAGAGTGGTAGCAAATTCAGAGAAGAACAATAAAGATGATCAAAGGCATGAATGACTTCCATGGGAAGAACAATTGCACAGGCTAGGAAACTTCAGCTTGGAAAACAGACAGTTGAGAAGATATATGATAAAGTAATAAAAAATGGGGAGTGGCATGGGAAGGGTGAATAGGCATCACTCTTCACTGTGTCTCTCAATAGCAGTAGTGACATCAGACGAATCTTTAGGTGGTTGGTTCAAAACAAACAAAACAAGGTGATTTTTTCATGCAGTTTATATTAAAGCGAAGCACTACTTGCAGAAGGGGTTTGTGAAAGTTAAAGTTCACATGGGTTGAAGGACAAACTGGAGAATTTCAAGGACTTCTGTGACTATAGGGTCACAGAATGCACAGTGCTTCCCAAGTTGCAAATAATCAGTATGTTGCAATGCTTGAGAGAAGTGTCATTATTTGCCCTGCTTTTATAATTTTTCACTTGGTACCCGGTTTTATCCATCTTGGTCTGGCTCAGTGCAGTTATTCTCCTGTTCTTTGTTTACTAACTGATCATCATGAATATTTATATAGGTGCACCTGTACTTTTTGGGTACATAACCAATAACTAACTATAAGCTTGTCTCTCAAGATGAATTCCCAAAGAACAATGCAGTAAATCTGGCAGAATATAAAATATATATATATATAAATAGTGTGATCTGCATTTAGAAATTAAAAAAACCCAAAACATAAAATACCTGTCCAAATACTTGCAGCTTAAATGTACATTTATATTTCTAACAAGTCTTTCATTATGGTGTAAAATATTTAAGAGATTTTAACATTGATATGAAAATATATTATAGGATTATTTTCCACCATTAATGAAATTAAGTGCCAAAATATATTTTTAAAAGTCATTATCTGCTTACAACCATACACTTTTCTATGTAAAACTGAAAGGAGATACACAAAGTATGTAATAAGGCCTGGGAAAGCTGACAATTATAGGTTGAAGAATCTGACCTATAATACAGGTAGTAATGTTAATTTTTATATGGCCCTCTTTTACATTATTAGCCTGCTTGAAAAACTCGTGAAATATAACCTGTAATTGCTCAGGGTCTGACTCATGAAATATGACAGTTAAGTATGTGTCTTACTTGATCATTTTATGATAAAAAATTCAAAATTTGGGTATGCCGCTGGCAGACCTCAATGAGACAATGTATGGGGAGGTATTTTTTGGTTCTGGAGGCTCTGCTTTACTTATCTAGCAGGTGAAAAAACTCTTCAGTTATAAACAGAACACTGGAGTGTTCAGACACTGCAAAACTGATAGTAGTTTTAAACTCATGGTTAACCTTATCTCTCTGGTCTGATACTTCCACATTTTTTTCAGGAGATTTAGGATGGGAACAGCACAGACTCTCTGGACATTTTCTGTAATATAAGAGGGTTATTGGTGTGTTTGTAAAAGAAATGTGAATCCAGACAGCAAAACACACGGATGTCAAGGGGAAAGTTACGACACTTTTGCATAAGCAAAAGCAAAGGGCTTATGCCTCCTTTCCTTTTTACTTTCTTTGAGGAGGAGGAAAGTGAATTATTTGTCTTGCTATCAGTGACTAAAAGCCAACAGTAGCAAACAGAGAAGGACATCCGCTCAATAGTAATGGTATGTGAGAAACTAGATGTCCACTGGGCTTTCCAGCACTTTACAAGGCAATGAACAGCAATTCCTCTCCTGGCACTTCTGTTATTGGGCCACATACCAAGGGTCCCCAAATGAAGTATCAAAGAAATATCACTGGACTAATCAGAGATTTCCGATGGCTCCAGAGGGCAGTAAGTAGGTTGAGACCATGTATCAACCTCTTGGGGAGGTGCTGGAGGGGAGGGACTGTTCACTGCCCAAAGAAACCACATTTTGGTAGTCATATCCTAATGTGCCTTTTCATTACTAGTAGTTCACTCATACTATCCAACTATCCAGAAAGCATAAGGTGAGGCCCAGGCTATTTACAACAGAATAGCATAAACTAACAAGAGAATCAAAAAATAACGGGAAGCTTCTGAGTGTCTTTAGTTTGAAGGTTGTAACCTACTTCAACTCGCATGCAGATTTGCACACCAGCAACTCATTGTAGCATAAAACACAAAAATGCATCAAAGAACCTCGGCGATACGGGTGGTTTGTTTTGCTATTAATACAAGTATCCAGAAGGAGTTTTATTTTCTGATTTTAATCCTAGACCGAGTGTCTTTTGCAGCTCAGAAAATAATCTTTGTTTTGGCCTCACCAATAATACTTTATAGATGACACAGAGTGATGGATGGAGCACAGTTCTACTTGATGGGGATATTCTACTCTCTGTGAAAAAGGAATGTTTAAGCATTAAAAAAAAAAATTAACAACATTTTCTATAAAATTATTTTTTTATATGATCTCATTTTCTGTGGTCTTTCATCATGTCAAAATTGAAGGAAATGAAGGAGTGGACCAGCTGTAATACAGCACATTGCCTCAAACTGTCAAGCAGAAAAACCACTGTCATCACAACAAACCCCAGCAACAAAGTGATCTCTTATTTTGTGTTAAGTATATTGCCCATCAAAAAAAAAAATCTCCTACCAGAAGTTATAACATCAAAGCTTCTTTTCAAACAAGAAGGATGTTTCATTACAGGTCTTTTCCAGCCTAAATGATTTTATGATTTTATGATTATTCTAAAAATGTCACAAGGCAGTGACCAGTAAGAGCACTGGTTTATGATAAATCACTGCCTTTTGGGATAGGGGGAGAAGAGAAGGTGACCGAATCATCTGAAAGCAGAGGTGGGACTTTCTCTCCGCAGTGGGAAGTTTGGTGGAAAAGACTAAGAGTTCTTCCCAGGTGACATGAAGAGATGAAGTAATCAATGAGGAGATGATAGGTGATTAAGTGAAGCAAAGGAAGTGTGTGGTAGGGGGGGTCAGGGGAACCAGACCTGCAAAGGGATGGGTAAATCATGTTAGCACTGAAGGAGACTTGAGTTTAACATACTTTGGAAAAGGGAATCATAGAAAGATGTTTTGGGAAAGGAAAACAGCAAGAATGATTCAGGAAGAGGACTTTGGAAAGTCAGGAAATAGGTGACCAAACCTGCCTGGAAGTTCTTTATTTAAGGAATAAATGTGGCTGATTGTATAAAAAGCTAATATTGGGATGGAAACTCCCCCTCCCTCTCAGATTCAGTGAAGACTGAGTGAAGAGAAAAGGAAGAGGGAAATTCAAGCCAAACTGATAATGACTGGATGACAAGCCAGATCACTGAATTTCTGTCATAGAAGGATGGCTGAAATAACTCCAAATCATGGAAGCCAGAAGTGGGAAATCTTTCCCTCTGTCCCCTCCTGGTGACTTTGATGCAGCCTCACAGTTGTCAGGCTTTATACCATAGCTGAAGTCTGCAAGTCTGCTACTCCAGGCCAGTCAAGTCCTTGGGATAGAAAACACTTACCAAGCCAGCCTCACTGAAATCAGAAACAATGTTTGTTCTCTTAGGAATTTTCAGTTTCTTAAATTCAGATTTCTATTTACCCTCACAGTCAGAAACCATGTTTTTTGAGGAAAATCAAACAGACAAACAAAAATTGCTTATAAACCCTAACTCTTGCTCTTCCCTAATGTTAGCCCAGAAGCCCTGAAGTTCTTCAAGGACTGTCATGCCTACCTGTGTGACAGAGATCTTCTGAGCAACACCTTTCTCTCACCTGGAAAGACAGTCTCCCTTTAAAGATGACTATTATATATCTGGGGTGAAGGAAATTTTTCTGACTTTGTCTTGTAAAAAACTTCAGTGATTTGTGAAGAAATTATTTAAAATTAAGAACAAAAAGTCATTCTTTTGTCTCCTCATTTGTAATTTCCTTACAAAACTATTACAATGAATCAGTGTCCTATTCCAAAAATATTGTAATTACGGAGCGTACATCATCCCCACAAATTATAGCAGAAATCCTACAGTCCTGTAATACCCACTTGAACTACCTCTTGTTACAGTAAGTAACAGGAGAGGTTTATTACAGTAACTGAAGGAGAAGAACCTGTGCGTGTTCCACCCAAACGTGTGCTACTTTTCCATGAATTAAAGCAATGTAAACAAAGAAGGGAACAATTTTCTGCAGTGTCACTGAGGTTATAATTAAAGGACAGTGAACAGCACATCTAATTATTAGGAGATGGGAACTTGATAACTTTGGGAAAGGACATCTCTGACGTTTTGCTTACAACAACAAGGGGCTGGACTCAGTGACCCTGTAGAGGTCTCTTATAGCCTTATATTATGCAAGTCAGCTCTGGGCTGATCATTTTATCACCATTTAGTCAGACTAGAGACAATGATGACAAAGATTTGCTTGAATGTGTCAGCCTTTTGAATGTCAAGCAGATCCTAAGTGCTTATTAAATCACTGTCACTCTTCGGCTCTTACAAAAAGAATTAAATAGTTTTATCAGGTTATTTATCATAGAATGTTTTGGAAGGGACCTTTAGAGCTTATCTTGCCCAACCCCCCTGCAGTGACCAAGGACATCTTCAACTAGAGCAGGTTGCTTGGAGCTCTGTCCAATGTGACCTTAAGCATTTCCAATGATGGGGCTTCTACCACCTCTCTGGGAAACCTGGACCAGGGTTTCACCATCCTCACTGTAAAAGGTGTCTTCCTTACAGGTCCAAATCTACCTTCTTTCAGTTTAAAACCATTACCCCTTCAGTTTAAAACCATTACCCTGTCATAACAGGAATTGATAAAAAGAATGTCTCCATCTTTCCTGTAGGCCCCCTTTAAGTACTGAAAGGCTGCAATAAGGTCTCCCTGGACCCTTCTTTTCTACAGGCTGAACAACCCCAACTCTCTCGGCCATTCTTCATAGGAGAGGTGCTTCAGCCCTCTGATCAGCTTTATGGCCTTCCTCTGAGCCCACTCCAACAGGTCCATGTGTTGTGCTGAGGGCTCCAGAGCTGGACACAGTACTGCAGGTAGGGTCTCGCTGGAGTTGAGCAGAGGGGCAGAATCACCTCCCTTAACCTGCTGGCTATGATTCTTCTGATGCAGCCCAGGTTACAGTTGGCTTTCTGGGCTGTGAGTGCACATTACCAGCTCATGCCCTTCCATCAGTACCCTTAAGTCCTTCTCTGCAGGGCTGCCCTCAATCCTTTCACCTCCCCAGCCTGTATTGATACCAGGGATTTCCCCAGCCCATATGCAAGACCTTGCACTTGGCCTTGAACATCATGGGGTTCACATGGGCCAACTGCTCAAGTTTGTCTGGGTGCCTCTGGATAGCATCCCATCCTTCAGGTGCATCACCACACCACTCAGCTTGGTGTTGTCTTCAGATTTGCTGAGGGTGCACTCAGTCTCACTATGTTGAAGATACTAAACAGCTCTGATCCCAGTATGGACCCCTGAAGGACACCACTTGTCCCTGATCTCCATCTGAACATTGAGCCATTGACCACTACCCTCTGGATATGACCATCCAACCAATTCCTTATACACCAAACAGTCCATCCATCAAACCCATACTTCTCCAGTTTTGAGAAAAGTTGTGGGGGACCATGACAAAGAAATGCAGATAGATGACATCCATAGCTCTTCCCTTGTCCACTGATGTGATTAGTCCATAAAAGGCCACTAGGTTGGTCAGGCAGGACTTGCTATTGGTGAAGCCATGTTGGCTGTCCGAAATTACCTCCCTGTCCTCCATGTGCCTTAGCACAGTTTCTGGGAGGAAATGCTCCATGATCTTCCCAGGCACAGAGCTGAGGCTGACAGGTCAGTAGTAGTAAAAATGGGTGCAGTGTTTCCCTTTTTCCAGTCTCCAGGGACTTCACCTGACTGCCAGAACTTCTCAAATATCATGGAAAGTGGCTTGGCAACCATACCTTAGGACGCTGGGATGCATCTTGTCAGGTCCTGTAGACTTGTGTATGTTTTGTTTCTTCAGGTGGTCATGAACCTGATCTTCTCTTACAGTGGGAGGGACTTTGCTCCCCTGGTTTTTGTCCTGTGGTCCATCCATTGGTGAGGTGTGGGAAGAGAGGTTGCCAGTGAAGACTGAGGCAAAATGTTATTGAGTACCTCAAACTTCTCCTCATCTGTTGTTACCAGCTAGCCAGACTCGCTCATTGCGGGGCTACACTTTCTCTGACCTTTTTTTTTTCTGACTAACCTACCCATAGAAGCTCTTATTATTCTTTGTGTTCTTTGCCAAGTTCAGCTCTAGCTGCACCTTGGACTTCCTAACCCCATCCCTACACAACTGGGTAGTGTTCCTCTGCTCCTCCTAGGACACTTGTCCCTGATTCCACTGCCTGTGCATTTCCTTCTTGTCCTTTAATTTGACCAACTCCTCCATGCTGGTCTCTTGCCTTCCTTTCTTACATCTGGGGATCAAGAGCTCTTGCACTTTTTGGAAAGCATCCTTAAAAATCTGCCAGCTCTGCTCGGCTCCCTTGTCTCTGAGGGCCATTTCCCAGGGGCTCCTGTTGACTAACTCCTTGAAGAGCTGGAATTTTGGTTTCCTAAATTTCAGGGTCCTGTTTTTACTCTTCTCCTGAGTCATATCTCCCAGGACTGTGAACTTCACCAGTGCATGATCACTGCAGCCCAGGCCACCTCCAATCTTGACATCACCGATTAGCTCACTTGCATTGGTGACCATCAGGTCCAGTATCACATCCCCTCTGGTAGGACTGTCTATCACCTGGCTTAAGATGTGATCCTCCGTGCATTGCAGGAGTTTCATGGATCGCCTACAGGCTCCCTTTGTTGCCTCTAATTCTTACCCATGTAATATAAGTTATCTTGCATTACCTTAAATTCACTGTGATCTGCTTTCCCCCTTTATTATTACTTTCCAGGCTTACTAAAATATTTTCAGAATAAAAGCTAGTACTCAAGTTTGTGTGATCTTAAACCCACATTTGTTATACATGGAAGGAGTACAACTGCTGCTCCTTTGGGAATAAACAATCATCAGTAGCTAGTGTAGGATGGTTTACAAGATTAAGGTTCCCATTTTCAGTGTTTTCATAGTAAAAACTTTGAAGTATGAAGCAATTTAAGTTTCATTCCTAATCAGGATTGTTTTCTGAGACATCATTACACAGTCTTGCAAACCAATAAAATATTCAAGCCAGCACAGCCTCAGATACATCATTGAATACACAAATTGAACAGCCGTGGTTGACACTGGTCAGTGAGTGTGATTCACCAAGTGAGACTGACTTAAAGAAAGATAGCATCACAAATATTGATGGAAGGAGAAAAGTGCTGCAGGAAGGGCTGCTTAATGCAGACTTCTGAAATTAATTTAAAAATCCTGCTGTGCTGAAGAAGGCAGGTGACACATTTGTGCTGAGTGGCAGCTCAGGCTCAGTGACACTCACTTCAGAGATGCCTGCCAAAAGATGCTGGCTGAAGAACTTCCATTTGATGAGGGACATTTGCCCTCTGTAGTCTACTGGTGAACAGAGGTGATGAAATGAATAGACAGAATCTAGCTCCCAAATTTCATTGTCAACAAAGAAAAATCTATAGGACCTTGTTTTTGTTTTAACCATCGTATCAGCTTCAGAGCGGAGAATTCTGGCATGCAGGGAGCCCGCCACACCATAGTGGGTTTACAGACACTTTTTTCATTTATTTCTTATTACATCAGTTAATCTGTATGAATTGACATGGAATGTTATTTGCTGCTATTGCTTTTGTGTCCCTGTGAATTATCTGAAGTATTTTAAAATGGCAAGTAAACTCTCAAGCAGGATATGCAAAATGAAAATCCTATTTAAACAAAAGATAAAAATAATTTTCCCAAGAGCCAAAGAGTCAGTTGAGCTTTAAGGCTCAATGGTATAGGCCTTCACCACAGTTTGATTAAGAATAACTACATGTAATCTTTGCAGAAAGTGAAAAAAAAAGCCAATGAGAGTAAAAAAATTACTGGTTGGAACAGTTACTAGAATATGTCTGCTGACATTTGATTCTCATTATATAGGTTTTTTATATGATAGAAGCACCAATAATGCAAAAAATGTTATAACACCATAAAACCCATAATGCCTCCACTGAAAAGCTCTGGAGCACGTTGCTAAAGCAAGCAAAGGTAGTGGGACAAAGATCAGAGACAAATCTGTTGCGAGTTTCTTCAGTGTGATATTTATTTCCTTTGGAAAATAGGCTTATTATGTCTAACTTAAGAGGGCATGAGTGACAGTGACAGGGAACATGTGAAAAATATCGGGCTCAGAGAGTTTCTGGCTTTTACTATGTGTTGCTTTGAAAAGGGAAAATGAAAATGAATCAAGTTTCATCTTGTACGGAAGATAAGGCCCTTGAAGCGATTGCAAAGTGTAGGAGGTGTTGACAAGTGATATCTACATGAGTGCCACTGGAAGAACTTGTATTGCTATTTGATTTGGACAGTGATAGGGAAATATAATTTTCTTCATTATTATTCAGACTAATTCAGAATATTAGAACAGACCAAAAGTAATTGTTGCAATTGTTTAAAATAATCAAGCTCTGTTTTCTGATTACCCAAACATTTTGTGTTTATTAATGAGGAAGTCAAGAAGGTAACCCCTTATGTCACAACATGTCATATGTTAATGTGTAAATACATAAGCCAAATATCAAGCACAATATGTGTAAATGACAAGCATCTAATTTGTATTGACAGTTGTAACAATTATTTGCACAAATTGAATAATGTCACATACCTATGCATAATTAGATACATTCAGTAACCTATTTGTTTCCAGATCCAAGAGTGCATTTTCCATGTGAAATACCACATCTGAACAATTTATTATTTTCCAGATATTGTCATGTTTTTCATCTCCCAGATAAGCATTTTCTTCTCAAATACCCCCACACACACACACTCTCTGAGGTACATTTTCAGAGACAAACAGCTGTTGTTTTGTTCTGTCTGTATGTCACTTAGAGGAAAGGCATCCTTGTGGCATCTTCTTTCTTCCCTCTTAGTATAAAATATATATAATTAATATCCTGAAAACACTGTAAATCTTCTTGCTTGCACTCTACAGTCATAAAATTCCAGACATATATAGTTTTCCTTTTACCGTGGAAACAACATGTAATTAGTCTATGTAATTAAAGAATCTAAACTGATGACAGAAATTACTTTTTTTCTGAAACCATCGTGCCAAAGTATGGCGGCAACACTAAGGATGTGAAAAAAACCACAGTAAACAAAGCAGCAGCACTGTGAGAAGCTGCAGCCACTCGGTGGATGAAAGTCACGCTCGTATCTCAGCGGGCTGCGTTTGCCGCTGGCTGCTGCCCAGGGAAAAGGGCTGAAGGGAGCGAGTGCTCCAGCTGAGGCCACGCCAGCTCCCCGGCGAGTCACCGCGTCTCTCTCCAAGCAGGCGTGACATCCACAAAATCAGACTTGGCCTCACCCTGCCTGAAAGCGACTCTCTGCCCAAGCAAGGAGTATCTAAGTTAACTTCTAAACTCAGTACCAAGCCCATTTTTAATTGGCAAGTTAATCGTGTGAAAATGCTGACTGGATGTCACTCGTAAGTACTAGCCTTTTAGTTAAGCACATTCATAGGTGGGGCATATATAAGCATAAGAAGGCCTCGGGACAAGTTGGCAATTGAGGTTTGGCAGCCGCATTGTCCCCAGATTATAGCTCATAGCAGATGTTCACCAAAGCTACATGAACTTTTCCAAGCTCTGTACAATCTGGTAAATCCCATGAAATACAAGATCCATGCCTTTTAACAGTGCTGGAGAAACTTGTCTTTCCCTCAGTATTTGCATGTTGAATCCACCTTTGTGCTTTTCGTCGCATTTTGCACCTCTTTATAGGACTGTAATTGGGTTGCATTAAAATCTGAATTGGAAGCAAGAATAAATGCTAAATTCTGAGTAATATCAAACTAAAATCTCAAATGAAGTCAATAAAGCAAGTTCCCCTTATCTTCACATTCAGGTCGTAGAGAGTTCTTTGAAGTCAGTTGTGTTACTATCCTCTAAAACAGTGTCATTCTAATTTAAAATCCAGTTTTATGACATTCCATCCGTTTCCATGAAGTTTGCTTCTCATTTGCAAAGAAAGTGAGATTAGAATCAAATCCAATGAGGTTTGCTGCAGAAGGTCAGATAAGACTGAAAGACTATCTCCAGGCTTTTGTCTACGGAAACAAGTCTTCTAAATCGTGTTGATTCTTGCAAAAGTATCAGGAATGATTATTAAACACGAGTTGCATTGCCTTAATTTTATTTGTTTGGTGTGCCTCTTACAGGATGAGCTTAAGCCTTCCACAGATACCTAGGGCTGGAAAAACAAATGTACCAAATCAAACCATGGCTGGCCCAGTTCCCTCTCTCTGATAGTGGCCAGTAATGGGTCTAGGGAAGTATAAACATGGCAGGCATATAGGGGCACGTTCCTAGCAAGCTCATATGGCCTACAGCAAATTTTGGTGCAGCAATTTCCTGAGGAGAAACGTGACATGCTTGTTTCTTACAGCAGAGTGCAAATCGAGAGTAATTGCATTGAAATTTTGTGGAGTTACAAGGGTATACAACCAACAACAGTAGGTGTCTATTTCTTTTTCTGTAGGCCCAGTCAAAACACTTGATTTAAATATCTTCCTGTCCTTTTGAAGTTCAGATTATATTTAAAAATATGACATTTTTATGACAATGCCTCCTTACTTTACGATAGAAGTAACACAATTAGAAAAATAAATGCTTTTGAAAGATAAATGGTAATTGTAGTGAAGTCTGCTTGAAGTTATTAGATTGAATTCCACTTCTTATTGATAAAAGAAGTAACATTTAAGTATCATTGTATCAGTACTGTTTATGATCCAATCATAACTTCTATTGTAGACTTTAAAAGCTGGGATTTTTTTCAAATGACTACACTGAAAAAGAGTTTTAGACACATCTCTAATCACTAAGAAGATTCATGGTAATTTACTGTACACGTAGTGCCCCAGGTGCAGAGTGTGTGGATGGTGCTTTACTCATACAAATTTAGACAAGGTTCCCGCCCTGAGAAATTTGGAGCCTATTTTGAACACCTGCAACACTAACAATTTAAGGATTAGGCACAGGAATAGATGCAAAGAGAAGGAGAAGGTCAAAAAGGCTAGCTCAAGGAGGTGGGATTTAATAGGAGGTGTAAAGCTCACTTGATTCACAGGTAGGGCAAACTTGTTCCCAGAAGAAAAACTGTCATGCAAAATTTCTTCCAAATCGTGTTCTGAAAGAACTTTGAATTCTGAATGTTTAGGAGGTTTGGGGAGATCACCGACCATCACATAATACGGGAGATGAGGATTGATGTGCATGTGAAGCACTTCATACCTAAACCGAATTATTTCCTGTGACCTAAATTTCTTTCCTTTTTGCATGCAACTGGGCTGGCAAATTAGCTGCTGAGTTTATAGCTTTTCCCATGCTGCAAACTAGTAAGGATTGCGTGATTAGAGTTTTAATTTGCTTGAATCTAACCATTTCTATTTACAGCCTGCAGGTCAAATTGGAGTAATTGCAGAGAAACCACACTTCTCCAGAAGCAAAAGACTAAAATTGCAGTTGTAAACCAGCTCTCTCCTCAAGAAACGTGCCATGGGGCTTGCACACTCCCTAGCCCTTGTCTTAGCTTCTCTTTACTCTAAATTCATTCTCTGTCCCTACTTGGAAGGGGTAGGCTGAGTCTGGTGGCCAGTATGGCACACTGGAAAGCATATCCCAAGGGCCCTGTGGTGCTTCAGACATCAGTTGGGTTTTGCCACAGATCTACTCAACAGCTCAGCCATGGGACTCTGCAAAACTACACATGCTCCCAAAGCCACCCAGACACGTGACACGCACAGCCGCGTGTTGTCTGCTGTGGCAGCTGTACAATCTCCTACCTCCTCAGCATTAGCAATCGGGTTTGATTTTTTGTTTGGTTTGGGTTTTTGGTTTTTTTTCAGATAATCTGCAAGATACTTGTAGTAGCAGCAACAAACATGTCGGGTGAGTCAGGGCCAAAAGTGTTGTGTAACATCAGAAAGAAATGTACAGCTCGCGAGTTTGGCAGTCAAATTTCACTTTTTTTTTTTTAAATTAGCAAACTAATCCTATATGATGAATTGAGTAATTTTTAAAGGTGTACAGAGATATTAAGAAAGGAAATCCCTTAACTAATAGAAATACTGAACTATAATTCTCAATCTCCTGAAATGTATTTTCTTGGAAATGTGTGAGAAATGGAACAAACGCATCCAGATGCACATACCTCCCATGTTAATGAGCTACACTGACGAGCTGGGTGATGGGTATGCAATGCTGTATGGTGTGCTAGATCACAAGATACACTTGCAATCTTTGCTTTTGACTTTCAGTATTTTATCACTTTCTTTGTATACTTCCAAAAAAATATGCTATGAAATAACATAACTGTAAACCATAACTGGACATCAATATAAAGCTTAATGTTTACAAAAAGCTGTCATGACTGAGATGCAGTTAGTGTCATAAAAGCAAGTAGAAACCTGTTAAAATATGCATTTTAACACAGCCGTCTTCAAAAAGGACACAGATGAAAAAGATACAAAAAACAATCCATGAAAATGGAAGAAGAAAAAAAAAGTAAAAACTACAAAGACACTTAATAAATAGTGCTTCTCTGGTGCCACTCAGACCACGGTTGGAAAGCTGATATTTCAGCTAATAATTGTAGAGATTTATTCTTTGTTATAGTTTGGCATTCTTGTGAGAAACAAAACAATACAGAAATAATTTAGAATGACAAACAGCACATCATTCAGTCTCTGTACTTCAGAGGATACACAAAGCCACATGTGAAGTGTGTTTACTTCACACTGCAGGCAATGAAAGGAAGGGAATATAACCTAGTAAACATTTGCATTTCCCACAACATACTGTGTCTGTAGAAAAAAAAATTAATTCTGGAGTGGAAATTATTAATTTTTTTAAATAGATTTTCAAAGGAACTGTGTTGGTATTTCAGATCAGACCAGAAAAAAAAATAAAAGAGGATGAAAAATAAAGAAGTAATGCTGAAAAACTATAGGATTCAGTTAATGGTTCTGGGAATGAAGACAAACAATACCAACATTGCCAAGTGACAAGTACAGTCTCTTCCTCTGAGCAAAATGAACAAGCCAAGACAGCCCCAGAGCATAACCCCAAGAAGCTATGGACCTGGCAGAGATGGTGCTTCAAACACAGGGCTAAGGAGGAGCAAGCACAGCTGCAGCATTTGCCTCACTTCTGACAAGTGGCCTTAAACAGCCTTACTGCACTTTGACACAGCCTGGGTCTGTCCCTGAAGAGCTGAAGCCGTTTCTGCAAGGCTGCAGGAGAAATGCAACAGCAAATGGATTAACAAATGACTCTCTTTTTAACAAAGTAGCCATAAAAGCAGATAATCAAGCATTATCTATATTTAGTTTAACCACACAATCTGTTTTTGAAATGGAGTTAAATGGGCTCAAAACTATTCCCCATTTATGCAATTAATAAAAATAAAGCTCACCTATGGCAGTGTCACCTTGACAGGAGCTCAGCTCCCATACCAAGAAACATACTTGCCTGCACATTCAGTTTCTCCCAGTCACTTTTTAACACAGACTGAACTCTGATTTCACACTAATATATAAATAATATGCTTCCTGTGATCCTGCAAAGACTCTCTCTTAATTACCCAAGGCTGGAAGAAGGACTGTTTCTTTGACAATGGAAATACACCAAGTCTCCATAGTTGGGGTCCATCCCTATGGGCCAGATAACCCCCGCAGTGCTGGGCTCCCTCTGGTAAAGCAAAAACCTGAGCATAGTGAACCCCCATTTCCAGGACTTTCTAATATACTCATGGTGCTCTTCTTGTTTTTCCCATGCTGAGCCTTTTTCTCAAACACAGCCAGAAAGTGGGGAGAGAAATGTACCACTTCCATCATGGTGACCCTGGGGACAGGGATAATCGCTACAGGAGAAAGCCAGGAGATGGCATCACTTGCTGTCACCTCTTTTCTGGCTCACTAGAGGGGAGTCTGATTCCAGCCAAAATGCGGATCTCCATGTCTGGATTTCCAGGGGAGTTGGGGGCAGGAGGCACAGGGGGCTGGGGCAGCAGGTGAACACAAAACCCTGTATGCTGTGAGGAAGATGAGGCACAGTGAGACGGTGGGCTGTTGGCAGTGTGACGTGAAGGAACTTTGAGATTTCCGTAACCGTTTTTTCTCTGTGAAGTTTTGTAACAACGTGGGAAAGCTGGGTTTAGGTTTGGGGGGGGATGTGTGTGTGTCTGTGAATGTAAAATTTCAAATAAAACCTATGCCTGGGAAATTATAATGATAACATAACACATATCAGAAGTATTTTTAAGGAAAGTTGTCTTACTGTCTTTTTAAGGGTACCTATGAAATACATTTAATTTGTATCTCTGAAGCTAACTGTGATGCTGCTCCACAAAGCCAAAGGAATAAAGGCATGGTTCCATGCTTGGTAGTTGTGGAATTATGATTATAAACTCTGATGTTGATAACAGTAAGACAATGGGAGATAGAAACAAGCAAACACCTTTATTTTAGTATTTATAAAACCCTCCCTCACCTTCCCTTGAAAATGACTAAAAACATATGAATTAGAAGAAGATTCACCTGTAATTTTCAAACTATTGTGCTTCAATGTGCATGACTTAAAGATGATTTAAGAGTCCTACTTTAGTAAGAAAATGTTTAGTCAAGATTTTCAGAAAGGAAAGCTTAAAGAAGCCCTGTTGCCAGAAGGTGTGTTTTCTTGCAAAGACTGTTTACCAGTCTGTTTTCATCTGCCGATTAGTGAGTGGCAACTTCATGGTTAGCAACTGGGAAACAAGATTGCTATTTAAATGGGAATTTCATAACAGTTTTTCCAAAGCATGTATTTTTCTCGACCTCATGCATGTGTTGTAAAAAGTTTGTAGTTGGTCCAAAATTGTTGGTCATAGTTAACAGGAAGACATATATTGGTAGCCCTGTGTAAGTAGGTCTAGGTAGATCCTACAGATCTCTGAATAAAATTGGATCTGTGAGAAATAAATACAGTACTACAGGAGTCACTGATCTTGCTTTGTTTGTTGTTCCTTTTAGTAGAGATACACCAGAGTTTGCAGATTTAATATTTGAAACCATACAGGAGTTTACTAATTATTTTTATGAACCTTGATATGAAATAAAAAGATCAAACACTTTAAAGTATTAAATGCAATTAGGAAATACTACAATAGATTAAATTTCCTCATAAATCTGAAATATCTGATAAAATATTTCTGGCTTGTACATACTATTACCATTTCAAAATCTGGTCTTGCAGAAGTGAGAGGCAAGGCAAGCTTCTCTACAGTGACTACACCTACAATGAATAATCCAATTGCAAGAGCACGTGAGTCATGTGAAGATTTCACCTGACGGCCTGTTCCCTGGGATGGAGGCTTTAGAGGACATGCACTGTTACCCAGGGGAAGGTGTGGCTGCCACATTCATTTTTTTACAAAATAAAAGCATTGATGTCATCTGATTTGATTAATGAGCTCGGTTATAACTAGATCAGACCTTTGGTACAAAATTCTTTTGGGGAAATGGGACAGAATTTTATTCTGATGTATCACAAGAGCATTCCCCAGCAGTCTATTGGAGCTATAATTAGTCTCAGTGAAATATGCCTGTGATTACTCCGAGCTGGTTCACAGCTCTGGCCCTGCTCTAGGGAAGGTAGCTGGGATGGAGTGGCTGCAGGAGTGGCAACCTATTTTGCCGGAGAAAGGAAAAATCACATCTGCTATCATGCAGAATACTCATTCTCCTGACAAAGATGGCCAAAGTCTTCCTGACTTCAAAGAGAATGCCAGCAAACTTCAACAAAGAGAGGACTGGCTCCCTGCCAGCCTCTGAGAGATCTTCACAGAGCATCTCCTGCACACAGCACAAGTCCACTGACAGGCTGCAATGCAAAAAGAAAACCTTCCCCACCAATTTAGATGTACAAAATATGTGGCTCTGCTTTCTGCCTGGGACCACCATCTCCCAAAAACTGTTATCTCCAAGACTTTGAAAATTCTATGTATACTCCCCTGATTTTAGTACTGGACACACGCCTCTCTTCTGCAGTGAGTGAGGAACCCAAAGGCCATCTTTACGTCCTGTCATGCAGAGCTCAGGAAGTGGATGAGATCACTTTTGTATAACAATTTATGGTTTTTGGAAAAAAGATACGAATGTAAGTATACTAATAACGGCCTACTTACAGCCAAGTATAGAAGCAGATGAACTTTATAAAGAGCAAGAATATAACTGTAATTTGACTTCAGCTTCTGAACTTCAGTGCGTCAACTAAATATAACGCAAGTAGGGGTTAGTAGGGTAGAAAAAGATGATTTTCCCATTACAAATTTCTCCATTTATCATAATGTAACAGGAGGTTCGAAGTTTTGCACTGTGCATAACATCTCCAATGACCTGGTTTACACTAACAGTAAAACTCTGCTTAATTTACAATACTCAGATGACATGACCCTAGTTTTCTTGCCTATTTTTCAATTAAAAATCTATTAGCACTGCTAACTTCTTGCCTGTAATTTGTGGCTTACAAGTGACTGTAGCGTGGCAAATACCCATAATTTCTTCATATATTCACTTTTCTCTAACAGTGAGTAGAGAAATGCAAAGAAAGAGACAAAGTCTAGAGCTGTATGTGCCTAATTTCAAGGCACTTCAGAATATTTCTAATTCTTTAGCTTTTGTTATCAGCACTCATATCAATGTTGCATACAACTGTTTTCAAAATTCCTCAGTCCCCCTCTGACTTTCAGGTACTTGGGTTGTGTGTTCAAAAATACACATTTATTTTTTCATCGCTACTCATTTTTTGATTCGGGTGATGATGAGAAAGGCAGGTATTTCAGCATGGATTCTCTGTCACTAAGTACACATGTTCTCCTAATATCTTATGCAACTTTGTCTGTTATGCAATATAGAAATATTTGTGAGGCATATGTAAATAATCTTTTTTAATTCCCTAACCAAAAAATTATCCTAATCTTGAAAACATTTAATGATGTGCATAATAACTACTAGTAATCTCAAAGACTGACAGTTCAGCATGTGAAGAAATGTTTTCAAAGCTAGAGGACAAGAGGGTGCTTGAATTTAAATGACATTAATATTTATGTCATATAATATACAAAAAGTGTAAATTATAAAATGGACTATATATGAACTTGCATCTGTGCAGGCTTGCAGCCTATGAGAAACATCAGTAACAAATTTATTTCCATATGATAGGGATGGTTCCTTGAAAGAAAACAGCTTCAACTTACTGAGATTCTTGTAACTGTTCACCTGACGCTGGAACAAACTTTCAAAGCAAGAAGGTAGTACGTACAAGCATGTAAATATAGAATGTAGTTTCTTATTAGCCAATAAAAAGCATAATTTTTCACATAAGGTCTTTTATGTAAAAAAGTCTCCACTCCTGCCCCTCAACAATAAACACGGAGAGTACTGAAGAAAACTCAGTTCTCCAAAACTTTAATAAACATCTTTTATGCTTTTTCAGAAAAACACCCCAGCCTCTTATAAGACTTTTTTTTTTACTCTATGAAGATGTTAAGGACATAAATATTAGGTGAAAAGGTCCCACAATGATAGATTCTCTACCTCAGCCCAGTTGGTGTGCACATTTCTTTTGAAAAAAACATATATTAGAAAAGGGGCTTTTGCTGACTACAAGAAAAATTTTCTCAAACTCCTTTGTAATTTCAGTTTATTTACACTGCAGCTTAAAACTCCAAATAAATAGGAAGAAAGCAGCAATCAATCTTTGATCACAGATGCCCTTAAATCAAGTATGGTCCCAGCAACATGGGTTGTTAGATTAAAACATGAATTATTACACTATATTTTCATCTTGTATATTAAAAAAAAAAAAAGTTATAGGAATTTAAAAGTTTAAATCTTAATCAAAGGCATCAACCTATCATAGACTTTATGATCAGAAGGGACCATTATCTCACAAAGATCAAGCTCTGTAACCTGCAGCAAGCCCATAACTGCTATTTGAGCTATGTTAGTGTCAAATAATCCGTAAATTAAAAGCACAGAAGGTGCTGGCTATTAGGACTAGGGCAATTTGAGTGCTTAAACCACTAAGCTCCTTCTTGATTCCTTACCTTGCCCATTCCCACCCAAGCAGGGTCCACCCTCAATAGGAAAAGTGGCTCCATCCCAATTAACCTGATATATAGGGCAGTTGAAGAGGAAATAAAAACCAAAATTGTGGCCTTAATTCTGCTGAGGCTGAGCAAGGTGTTGATTTGGGATCCTCTACTACTACTTTAATTAAGTATGTGCCTGCTTGCCTCGGTCTTCTGCTGTGGGCACTGTGTGTGGTCAGCCCTGCTCAAATCTGCCCTGGAGCAGTTACTGTCCCTGCTCCCAAGTTCAGCTTGGCATGGTGAGCACAGGCACTTCTGGGAGAGAACAAACTCAGTGTTTATCTACCAAATTCAGGCTACAAAAAATTGCTGGTTTTGAAGTCTTTTGTCTTTAGATATGTAAAAGGTCAACTTTAATGGTTCAAGCACTCCATGGCAAATTCTTGTAATGTCTTGGATACAAGATTGAAAACATTCCCTTGTAATAAATACAGTTGTATATCACCTTTGAAAGTTAAAGTGAGACTTCAAAAGGTGTATACTTCTTGAAATTTATTACATAGTCAGCAACTTCAGCTATGGCTTGTTATGAATGTTTTGAATTGGTGACTGAGTGTCCAATAATAATTCATCATTTAGTTTTCAGAGAATACTGAATATAAGAAATAGTGGCTTGGCTTTTTTGTGTTTTATTTTTTTTAATGTACTTCATTTTGTATAAACAGAAAGCTGTCCTAAGGGCATCCAAAAGTAATAATTTAGTACTCATATAAATTATTTTCAAGACACTAATATTCTCAGAATATTAAAGGTAAGTCACTTAATTTACAGACATAAACAAAAGGTATTTGGAGAAAGTTGATACTGAATTACTTATTAATTAATAAAAAATAAATTAGAAGCTTGCATTATGTGTTGAAATAATTTAGAGAAACTCATGTACTTTTTCTCATCACCCTCTTAATCGGGAAATATTACAACACACAGATTTCTGTTCAAATATAGGCTTCAATACCATAATGACAATATAAAATACTTAAAAATTATGTAGGTATAGACAATAATATTGACTTTTCTTTTTTGGGAAAAGACATACCAAATGTAGTTAATCTGCTTTTCTGCTTTATTACTCTACTGACAGTACAAATATGCTCTTTTAATACTAAACACTTCCAAATGACTACATACAAATAGTTATATTTGTGTAGAGTTATTGGGGGGGGTGGAAGTAAAGTTAAAATATATTGTCAGAAGAAATTTTTTTGACACTTTTGTTGCAATGGAAAGCTGTTCAGTGATGAATCGTTGACAGGAAGGAAGCTGACAGAGTGTTTGAATGGCAACTGGTTGTGGTATATCTGATGTGACTATGTAAGCAGTATATTTTCTATTCAGTGTCAGATTTTTAGCTATTGACTTCCTCTACATATGCTAACACGGATATGTATTTTTTCATTGCACTGAAACATAATTTGTAATTTAGTACAAGAAACTATCTATATTTAAGGCAAGGTATCAAAAGAGGCATGAATACCATAATGATACCTAATGGAAAATATATACACACTAAACAATGAAGACTTCATCCAAAAATCTCTACTGGGAAGTCCAGCTTTTGCACTCATGCATATTACTGCCAAGTAATACTGTGTAACAGCAGCACTTTAAAATGATGGCACTGGTGGAAAAAAAGAAGTAAATGATGAAATAAAAAATAAGTTGTTTTCAGAGGGGTCTTTTATTACAGTTCTGCACTGTAAGCATTTACATTCACCTTCCTCCTGCAACTAAAACCATGGAAACAGTCTATTATTTTGAAGTGACCTTTGAGATTTTTATGTATCACCAGAGTCTACCCATTGTGAATTTATCTTGCTTGTGATAATGCTGTGATAGGTGATATTGCTCATGTTAGTAAGGCATTGAAATGAGCCTACACTGAGCAGTTCCACATTTCATAGGAATTCAATTTACTTTAAGTCTTAATGCATCTTATTACAAATATACAGAGTGTATTCGTTTTTGACTCAGAAAAAAGAAAGAAAAGATGATGACCCAAAGAAGTAAAGTTAGGAGGGTTTTGTAAGTGAAGTATGCGTTGAACCAGGTGTTTTAATTCAGCCCACTCTTCAGAACTACAGAAGTCAAAATCATAACTACTTTACTCTTGTTTTTCTTACTATCATTACTTGATTACTTTGTTGATGCTGACCTGTAAACATTACTTGATGTACTTACATGACTGCATTGGCAGAAAGCCAAGTATATTAAGGGTGTTTGGGAATTTCCCACAATTGCACCTTGAAAGAAAGACTTAACTGGTCACGGTAGGTAATCGCTCAATTGAAATGACTTATCACTGGAAATGTGGCAGCCCTCAAAGATCTGCTTTTGTCACATTACTCTGCATTTGCAGGAAGTCTCTTTTAAACATTACTTTGAAGTGCTGTAAACATCAGCACTGGAAGTTTCATCTTCTTTCTGGAGGACTTGCTTACTACCAGACTGCATCAGACTCAGCCTTGAAAACATGGAAACTTGGTGGCTCTGTCTTCTTACTGCTTTAGCAGAAGACTAGCTCTTAGTGATGCAGGCTCTGTTTACATGCAAGCAGGATCTCTTGAAAGCAGTCAGTGCTGTTCTTGCACCACAGTTGTGTTTGTCTCCATCTCCGCAAGCTGCACTGGTCCTCCACTGCCTCGCCAGGCAGGGCCAGCCAGGGTGGCTCTGAAGTGAGAGAGCAGCCCCCAACCCCTCCTGTCCACCTGCACCAAGACTGGGCGTGTTTCACATACACAGAAATTACTTGCTTAGGAGAAAAAAAACCCAACACAGTCAACCACAACACTTCAGCTAACTTTACGTAGAGTGTTTTTCACACATACCAAGTATTTTGCTGTTTTAGCTATAATCGTTGCCCACATTCAAACGTAATTGCTCATGATGCTTTGAGGTTCCAGTGCTAAATCTCACAGCTGGGTGAGGTTCAGCTTTCTCACCAAACTGGCATGACTGAGCTTGCCTTGCTGAACTCATCAGAAATGATATCACTTGCTGCAACTTTCTTAAATTGGTTCAGAACATCTCTTCACCAATCAAATGCATTTGTACACAACATATCCTAGAGTTTTAAAATTACGTATTTTACAGTTCATTTGAATAAATGATACTCTACTATACTTTGTCAAGGTGTTCTGCTGTTAAAGAGCAGAATAGTCAGATGAGGGATGGCATGTTCAAAAAGAAGGTAAGCTTATGGGAGCCACCAACATATATTTGCTCTGTTCTACTAGGTGTGAGATGACAGTTTCACTTCCATCCTTATGCCAGAGGTATGTGGGAAGTTTGGTTATGTCATGTGACTAAACATGTTCACATGAAGATCAAGAAAAAAACATGAGAAAACACACCATCATGTCTTTTTTTTTTTTTTTTCTTTTCTTCAATGTTTTGTTTTGGTTTGGATTTTTAACCTAGACAGATTCTTAAGAAGATCTGCACGTACCAGATCAGGGTGCAAACCCTTGAATTTGCCTTCTGTAGACAGCTCAACAAGTCTAACCTGAACTTTGTTTTCCTCAGGGTCCATTTACCTGCTACAGACTGGAATCTACTTAAATCTAAGTCAGTCAGATTGCTGAATAATGCACAACCACTGGGTTGGCCTAATTCTGTGGTGCCCCGTTAGCCAACAGAGAACTTCAGGTCACTTGTAATTTCCAAGGAGGCAAAAAGGCAGTCGCTGCCATGAGGCCAATAGTTTTATAGCAGCTGAAAACAGAACAGTTGACAAAACTGGGGCTCCCCATTCCAGTTATAA
Source organism: Ceryle rudis (assembly GCA_033439905.1). NCBI lineage: Eukaryota > Metazoa > Chordata > Aves > Coraciiformes > Cerylidae > Ceryle > Ceryle rudis. The sequence goes on from JAAGNO010006772.1 coordinate 48,651, forward strand.
CAAAGCTCCAGGAGCCTATATTAAAAACACAGAGTGAAGTGTTGAGAGCTTTTTGAGCTGTACCACCAACACGAAACCACCTTTTTTTTTCTTGTTTGGAAGAGAAAAAGGGCATGAGTTTTGGTATAGACTTGTCCCCCCTTCTGCTGGCTGGACATGTGCTGGGATACTCCTGGAGCCTCTTTCCAGCCTGTGAATACCACTAACGAAATGGGGAGAGGTGCTGGCTACTGGGTGAGGCGAGGCACTCCTGTCTGCCCCGGGGTGAGACTCCATTAGCCAAACACTCCCTGCTCAGGGAGCGACAGCTCATTAGTAAGGAAAGGAGGCAAGAACAAACATTAAAAAGGCCTGAGCTACTTTGAGCTACTTCTCCTCGACCTTCCATTTTACCTTTTTTGAGCTACCATTTGCAACAACTTTCCTCCCTGTTTTTGTATCTCTGCTTTTGTGAATCATGCCCCCAGCTTATGCTGTGACATTTCTCAAAGTAGCATTTATGTCTTCTGCAGCACTGAAAAAAACCCTATTTTCTTAGAAGCTGGTATTTTTTTAAATTTTTTTTCCTAATTGTTATCATATTTCCATATTCTTTGCTGACTTTAAAAAAAAACCAATTATTTGCTTTTACTTCTTGCCCAATCTTGTTACTTTATTTCTTCTACTCATTCATTCTTTTTCTCTCCTTTCTGAATTTCTTTCCTAACCATTCTTCCCTCATGTTTCTCTTTTACTCTTGTTATCCCTCCTGTAATTCCTCAGTACTTTTGGTTTTCATAATTTTTAGGCAGTGTCCTCTACGGCTTGATCAGCCTTTCAAGCACTGGGGATGGGAAGGGAGAGGACTGGGAGGAGAGAACATGAGGAAGGAGGCCGACTCCAACACACTGCTGTCCTACAGGAAAAAAAATGCTATCTTTGCAAAGTCCATAAACACAGTTTGACTGACTCAGTGTACTCCATACTGAGTAGCAACCTCCTTTCCTAGGATAATGAGAGCCTCAGAGGGATGGTGGTTCCCTGAATGAAAACATGAAAGAGGACTTCCCCAAAGCCATTGGGTGGAGCACAAAGGATGTGGAAAGACTGGAGGGCTGGAGAGTAAAGATGATGATAGATAAAGGTGAGGAATTCAAGCACCATGAATATCAACAATTGAATAAGTTGACATTATAAATGTTTTGGCCTCTATGGATCATCAGCTGGTGAGGCTGGTAGAGTCCACTGCTGTGTTTCTGTGAGTCTGAATAAGTCTAATGCTATGAATCTTATAAAGAATGCCAATTTCAAGGCATTTAATGACAAATTAAATTATTCATGAACTAATTTAACTGAGAAGTTAGAAAGAATTTCTACTTTTATTAAAGGTACTAATAACAAGATTTCAATTTCAGTGTCAGTACAGGTGCCTGCACAGATTTTACTGAGGCTATTTTCATACAGAATACTTAAACACTACCCAGTCAAAGTGTGTATATTAGAAACTTAACTGCGAAAAGAACTATTTTATTCTTAATTGTCTGACTTATAAAATTCCTTACTGGAGATACAACTTTAGTTTTTACAGTTGGATAAGTGATGAAGAGTATTTTCTATATATTGTTTAAAAGACCTTAGTAATACGGTTAGGACACTTCAGGAATCTCTACTTGTATGTTTGAACACCACCACCCATGCCAATAATGTCCAATTTCTGTATTTGTAATTTTTTTTTCTTTTTCCCTTTTCTAATAGCAGTGGTTTGGGTGGTTTAATGAATCAAACTGGATATTATTAATTACTCAGCCATACTTTCTTTCCTTTCTTCCTTCCTTCATGCATTCTGATTAGGATATTTTCAGTGCAGATCCCTATAAAGGAAAATTATGAAAAATGTGTCTCCCTGTAAGTCATTTTACCACAAGAAAGAAACATGTGTGACAGGATTGTACTCTGCTGCAACTATCTTCATCTTTGTGTTTTATTTAGTCTTTTGAAAGGTGAGCTTAAAGTCATAAAACTAGGTCAAAGTCTAATTTGCATTTACTTTACAAAGATTTAAGTTTCTGTAAAAAGGTCCAAGAAGCAGAGTCAGGCCCATAAGCAGGTCAGACATGATTATATTTCTGGTTCTGAGTTGCACCAAAAAATGGTGGTTTATGGTATAGCTTAAACTCTTTGCTCTAACATAGTTTAATTCTTCACACAAGAATTCAAGGCTGAGTTTCAAGGTGCAGGAAAAGCCAGGATGGCTTGTCCTGTCATGGAGAGCTCATGCCATCCATGCAGCTGTTCACCCTCAGAATGCAGGTCTCTGTCTGCTGGATCTGCATATGCCAATGACAGATATAATGCTGGTAATATTATAGATAGTATATGATATTCTGATTTATAACCTTCACATAATTAGCTAAATTTTATTCTGTGGTAGTCAACAGTGCAATAACGTACCAAAGATAAAAGCTTCTTAATGTCATTTGCTTGTAGCAACACAATGAAGGAAATTAAAACTGTAATTTTTACATAAGATGCTCGTTCTTTTGAATATCAGACAAAAGAAAAGATACGTAAACCAAACTGATTACAAGCAAGGGTATAAATTAATTAGACTGGAAAGTCTTTTGGTTTTGCAGCCATCTTCCTTCGTAATCTCAAAAACCATCTAAACTAATAAATGTTAAACGTGTGCCGAAACTAAGGGACGTGTATCAACTTGTCTGTGCTTACAAATGGAATAATTTAAACAGAACATGGCAAGGGAATTAGAAAAATAAAGAAACAACCACACCTATCCTTGTAAAGCATGTAAAACTGAATAACATGAAAGAGCAGGAGTGAGTTAAAGAAAATTGTATGTGTGTGCGTATAAGCTGCTTAAGGTGGTGATATTAAATGAATGTATCACTAACACAGGTGGATGAGGTGGACCTGGTCAGCTTCCTCTTCCCATGACAGAATAAGGTCTGATCAACGCAATAATTAAACAAGCATTTCATCTGTTAATTGCTCTGTTATTGTCAGAGTTTTAGCATTTCTCGTGAAGGCAAACCATAGTGCTGAGGTTTTACAGGAAGAATCCTTAAACTGCTAAAATTTCAAGATTGCAATGTGGGGTGCAATCAAGATGAAGACATTCTACATGAATATTTCTGGGATTATGATTTTATCCAAAGGGTACTCTTATGCACTGCAGAAAGTGCAAAAGGTCTTCATTTGTGGTTTCTGTAGCTACCAAACCAGAACATCTTAATGAAATTCTATGGAGCTTGAAATTGGTCACAGCAGGTCACAGTGTGTCTTCACCAAAGTAAAAACATCAGCTAGGGACTGATACACCTAATTTCAAATTCAAAGTTTTGCCCCAGTAGTGCAAGGCAATTTTGAATTGTTTTTACATACATGGGTTACTTGGGGAGCTGCACTCCAAGGAACAGGAAAGGCCTGTGTGGATTCTGGGGGCTGCAAGAGCTCAGCAACTTCCCAGGCTATGAAGCTGGGGAGAGGCCTGGGAAAGAATGTGGAGGCTTCAGGATGCTGTAGAAAGTGTCAAGAGAGGTTCAGAGAATTCTTTTTGTCTTCCCACTTTTGTCCTTGAAAAATCCCTCATTCACCCACTGATTGGAATTAAAAACCTGGAATGGCTGCCTCACAGACAGCAGCCAATTGGGTTATCTGTGCTATTCTCCCATACTGGGTGCTGTAGTGTGCACAGGATGGGGCTGCTCCTGCCATGGGAAAGAGGAAAGGGTGAGGCTGGGCTGGGGGGTCAGCGGCTGAACTGGGCTGCTGACCTTCAAGCAAAGCCCGAGAGGTGAGCAGAGCAAGATGCAACTGCTGATACAAGAAGGTACCAAAACCAGCTGCTGACCACTGGTTTGGACTGGTTCTTTGCATGCTGCTGTGCAGCCACAAAGTTCAATGTGGATACGCAGGGCTGTATGGGCTTCCATTTCCCCTGCGTCTTCCAAAGGATGATTTGCAATGTCTCAGAAGTTTGCCACCCTATGTACTTGCTGATTTTGCTCTTTCCTACAGGCAACTGTGCAATAAGCATTTGTAAAACTTGAGAACAGGTGCAATTTAAAAATCAGCTGAGTAAGAAGCATCCTACATCTATTCCTGTGTGTGGCAAACTTTTGTGTGAGATTGATGTGCCCTCAACACCAGTGAAGTCACCCCTACAATGGCAGTTATGTCAGTCAGGATATTACATGGTCCTTCCAACCCTAACATTCTGTGATTCTGTGATTCATGTAAGCTACACAGCATCATACATCTTCACAGACATCTCTAAGAATGTATGCAGGTTTCAAGACTCCCTTTGATTAGCTCTGAATACCTACACCGGCATTGACCTAGCTTCTGAATTATTTCTACATTTCCTTAAATAATATTTCAGAGATAAGGAATTTCATCTTTCAATGCAATTGAGCTAAGTGGCTTTCATTTCTCCTGTCTTCTTGTAGGATGATTCTTTAATGGTCTCAATCAAGGTCATAGCTGGCCTTGTGGAATGGATGGTATATAGAAGGACTCCATATCATATTTTCAGGCTGCACCCCTTCCGGACCAGTGTAGATCACATATATATGATCTGTATTCATTTGGACAAACCATACTTTCTTCAGCTGAAGCCAACGAAAGAGTCAGGTAAACATATAGAGAAATAATCTTAAAGACTTGTACTAGTTCTGAAAGTACAGATTTTACTGGTTATACTCAACATTAAACCATTCAAGTCAAGATTAAGAACCCCAAAGGGATATATTATCTGCTTGCTTTTCTTAATTCAACCATGCAGTTTCTTTTGTTTGAAATGAAGTAATCTCTCTAAATATTTCAATTGCTTTTATTCTTTACTGGCCACAGAAAACTGATAAGAATCCAAATGTAAACAATCTAAGTAGGAAGTTTTTAATTGGAAACATCAGCTGATAGCTATACGATTTCTGCACATGTGGTGGATAGTGCACTAGCCTGAGTGAGATCACAAAGCATAGACTTCCTCTTAAAATGTTCATTTCAGAACACAGAATGAAACTTTACATAGCACAGATTAAAGGTTTTTTGGTTTTTTTGTTTGTTTCTTTCTTTTTTTTTTTTCTAATTTCATGGAATTAAATCTAGACGGTATAAAAATGAAAACTTTCTGAAACACCTTCCCCTAAAACTTGTCACAGTGATAGGCAAGAGTTTGATTGGGAATGTACACTTTTGACTGGTTATAAAGAGATGCTCAACTCGGTCACCACCTAACCAATACTCTAAGAAAGCCCTGATCTGTATTTACTGAAACAGTGACTTTTTTTCAAACATTTTCCATTATTTTTGGTAGCAATTCTAGATGCATGCAGAATAGTAATAGTAAGACAGCCAAAGAACTGGCAGTATTTCAAGCTGCCACCTGCATTGTAACCATTGTGTCATTTAATTGTACTGCAGAAGATCCTGTTGCCACTTGATTAAAACAAATTGGCCAGTGGCATTTTACGTGCATTCCTATTTATGTTGACTGTGTTGGCCTGATAGTAACACTAACACATGAACAGAAGTTCATATGAGCTACAAGAATAAATCGTTAGAAAGTAAGGAACATTTGGTAATATGTCAGAGCTGTATTTGTGAAATGAAAGTTGTATCTACCACTTTATTTCAGTAGCACAACATTAGAATTTGGGGTTCAAAATTTTCTGTTCCCTCCCTTTTCTTCCCCTTGAGCTCAACAGTTATTCATTTCCTCACTCACAAGAAAAACTGGTGCCCTTTCACAATTCCCAGTGTTTGGCACAGAGACCTTTCCAAAATGTACTTATCAGAAATCCTTCGTACCTGCATATTTTACTGCTCCTTAAGGAGGTGTGGGGTGGAAAAGTAATCCCTTGGGGTTTATGCTGTTCCAAATAGGAGAGCATAGTGAAAGACACTTTGGAGACATGTCTTAGGAAACTGTTTTAATTGCATATATTTATATGAGAGGAAAATCAAGAAGTATGTTAGGGTTGTACAGATTTCCAAGTACCAGCCAAGAGAAGCCACACGAACCTTGGGACTTGCTTTTCTCCTAACAAAAGGTGTAATGCTGTAAAATAATTCACCGCCAACATCCCCATTTGCTACCTTCACCTATAAATGAGAAAGCAAGACTCAATAATGAATGAAATCAAATGAAAATAGAATGAAAAAGTCTATGCAAAGCTGCCAAAGAAAAGACCTTTCTTTTGTTACCAATGCAAATGACTATTTTTAGATTCTCTGGGCTAGTTTAATGCATGTCATTCATTAGCTGAAGCATTACACTTCTCTTAACACATTTTTCATTTTCTTTAGACTATTTGCATACCCCTCTCTAACACATCTATAGATATCATTCCCTAGGATACTTGTATCCAGCAGAGCAAGGAAAAGGACTAGATGTACCAGATGTCGCACTACAAAATGTAGTAATAGAATTACAAAACACTATAGCTACAGAACTAGTACCAGATGTAGTAATCTTTTTAAAACCTGTTTAGTCATTCTACTTTCTTCTTTGTGTCTATAGTGCTATTTTATTTTTTCTAACATGCCACAGCATATAAACTCCTCCAAATGACTTTTTCTCTACAGTATTAAGTAGTTTTTCTTCCTATAATTAAGAAAATTATGGTTTGAAGACATACTTCTGTTTGTTAAAGTAACTGATTTTGTTTAAATAATCAGATGACCTAAATAATCAATTTACACAGAAAAAGAAAGGAGAGCAAATCATTCTTTGCCAATTCTGTGTTTGCATATGGAATCTCAAATGGTCGTGACTCATTTCATTCTGTCTTTCATTCTCATTGGCAACTGATGAAGTTTTAATTATATTACTGATGTATAGAAAAATACTGAAATTTCTCTTAGAGACTCTCTTTTCCTGGAAGGTTCACCTTCCAGGAAAAGTTTTCATCTGATGCTATAGGAAAGAGAACGGGGGAACATGTCTACAGTTCAATGATATGCACATAGATTATAGCTCTGCCTTCAACAGAAATCATTCTGAATTACATCCTAATGTATTAGGAATATAGTCAAATCTTTTACCAGAAAAATAAAAACATGTAAATTTGAACTAGAGTCCCTCATTTAGCTGAACAAATTGTGTTTGATTCATTAACTGGAGTCAAACAATAGCTCTGTCAAGCTTTCAGTGTTGGACTGTCACTTTTACCCTTTGCTGTGTTCCAGCAAGGTTCTTTCATTACTTTTCAGTTGTCTCACATATTCTGACCAGAACTCTGTCACTAAAAGAGATGTTTAGATTTAGATCCTTGATACTAGATCCTCCTACCCTTTGTTCTACCCTGCCTGTATACATGACAATATTGCTATTCTGTTACCTTCCTTTTATTGCTACTGTGTCAGTTACTACACTGCTACATAATCAAAGCAAAAGCATTATTAAAAAAAAAAAGTTTGTTAGTGAATCAATCTTTTCTGTTAAAACGATGCCCTAATATTTACTGTTATGCTTCAGCTGGAAATTATTCTATGGTCATCTACATTCTAAAAGCATCCTTAATAACACACTCTTAATTTTATATTCTATGTCTAAATATTTTCTCGATATTTACTATGCTTAAAGGAAAATTGTCATGATCATATGCAGGTGGGCATATAGATTAACTCCTAAAAAGTATTCTTATCTTTACTTTTGCAGAGCAGAGAACTAAAGAAAGCTTATATCAGATTCTCTTCTTAAAAAATTAAGTTCTAGGAAATTGCACCAGGCTAAACGACACAAGAACACAGTCCTTATTTTTTATGCAATGGAATTTAATGAAGTTTTAAGCAAAGTCCAGGATACATATAGTGTTACGAATGCAAGATAAATAAAAAATCATAGCTTATTAGTGAATCGAGAGAATACAGTGGCTGGTGTGGTACCATTGTCAAGTAGGCAGAAATATGAAGGCAAAAGGGAAGGGGAGAGAGTCAGAGGAAAAGAGCAGATGGCAGAAGTAAGACTTAGTACAGAGGACTGTGTGAGGGACAATCAGCAGCAGCATCCCACCGAACAGCACAGCAATACTTCTGTCACAGCAGTAGTAGTACATTCACACTCTTCAGCCCCCTGTTTCCCCATCTTCTAAATCTGTCCTGTTAGAGCTTGACATTCTGTGGCTTTGGGAGCTAAGGAAACTCTGAGTTGCTCCATCCTGTCACTGTGTTTTACCAAACAAAAGCTACAGTTAAAGTCCAGGAGTGAAATCCTGGGATTTTTGCCAATGACTTCAGCGAGGACAGGTTTTCACACCTGAAGCCATGCAGAGTCCTAACCATCGAGACCTGCACAGCCAGACTTCAAAGTGCAGAGAGCTTAGGGAGCCATGTCTTTGCCTTGTGTCACTGGGCACCACTGAAAAGAGCTTGGCTCCATTCTCTTTGCACTTTCCCTTTATATACATGTGTTTATATACATTGATGAGCTCCCACCCTGAGGGTTCTCTTCTCCAGGCTAAGCAGTCCCAGCTCTCTCAGACTTTCCTTGTATGTGAGGTGCTCCAGTCCCTTCAGCATCCTTGTAGCCCTTTGTTGAACTCTCTCCAGTATATTCATGTCTCTCTTGTACTAGGAAGCCCAGAACTGGACATAATGTTCCAAGTGTGGCCTTACTAGTGCTGAGTAGAAGGGAAGGATCACTTCACCTGAGCTGCTGGCAAGACTTCTAATGCAGCCCACGATACCATTTGTGTACTTTGCAGCAAGGGCACATTGCTGGCCCATGTTCAGACTGGTGTCTTTCAGGACCCCCAGGTCCTTTTCCGCCAAGCTGCTTTCCATCTGAGTTGCCCCCAGCATGTACCGTTGTGTGAGGTTATTCTTCCCCATGTGCAGGACTTTGCATTTCCTTTGTTGAACTTGATGAGGTTCTTCTTGGCCCGTTTCTCCAGCCTGTCAAGATCCTGCTTGATGGCAGCACATCCCTTTGGCATATCAGATGCTCCCCCATACAGATAATGACTTTTCCAAGACCTTGAAACTTCGACAATAAACAGAAACCGGTATCTACACATTAAAGTGGAAGAATATCAGTATCAGATGTTATATGGATAAAATACTGTTATAATTATCTGACATAGATAATACATGCCTGGTCAACTCAATATGAAGGTAATCAAAATTCCACAGGATCTCTCTTTGGTGTCCAAAGCAAAGCTGTATATTCTTTAAAGCTGTTTTGTCCTCTGTGTGTAACTTTTCAGGCATTATTCACTTGCTTCTTCATGACTGAGAGAAGCGGCCGGTATCAATGAAGTCCTTTATTTTAAAAGCAAAGTGGCCTTCCTTGCTATCGCTGTTCTCATACGCTCAAAATTTCAGAAACAGAAACCAGCAAGGACAACATTTGCTGTTTTCTGTTCTTCCCTCTGCCTGGATGTGTTGGTTTCTTTCTCGGTTCACTACGTCTGAAAGTTGGAACACATTTATTTTGATCTTTGTTCAGTTACCAAAGAGGAAGCTGGGGATCTTTTTTTATTATGAATGAAAATGTTCCCAGACACTGCCATAGCAAAAATTGTTTAGCAAATGTCTGGGCATCCAAAAACAAGGGTTTATGAGGCAAAATTACTTTCTGATCCTAAGTCTAATGACTGATGATATCTATCCCTGACTATTGCCAGTCCTTGATATCTTCCACATATCTAAGTAAGGGAATAAAAATTCTCCTGCAGTCTAAGCTGTGCATCAAAACTTATAAAAAACTTTTCTCACGGCTCAGTCCCCACTCTTAAATTAAGATTCATGGCATTTAAAGTAAATACAGCACAGCAGTTACATTCTCTTCCTTCATGAAGAAATCTGTCTGATATCATCTCCAAAAATACTTCAGCTGCTGTCATGGTATGATTGATTACTACTGTAACCTGTTAGCATTTTTCTGTCAAAACTGGGTCTAGAAAATCTAAAATTTCCCATAACTTGGACTACTCTGTATTTTTCTGATAGGAACAGGTTTCCTAACCCATACCCAACCCTGTTTTGCAGATTATAAAAACTCTCCAGTGTGTTAGGGGAATACTTTTTTAAAAAAATCTCTTCAAGTGATTTCTACCTAATTGTTCTCTTACATGCAAGGAACATAGATATAGAGAGTTTCAGTTATGATACCTGATGTGAGTAAAATGGAGTCATAGGATTAGTAAAGATAGCACATGAAAAAAACATTTGATGAATAATACTCAAGTGACTCCCATATCAGCCCCTCCTATGCAATTTTATTATGCATCTTTGATGCAAAACAAAATAAAGCTGTGCAGAACAAATACTTCCTGTTTGAAAATATTCAACAGGCTATTTGCATCCTGATATAAGTTTTTTTTTTTTATTATTATTTAGATATAGTACTTTCTTAAACAGTTTTCTTAATATGTAACTAGGAAAATAGAGAAGAAAGCATCATGCAGAACTAAATCCAGACTTTAAATGTTCCCTATGAGCTTTTTAAAATGCAAGAAATCACATTTGTCTCATATCACTTAACACCTCACCTCTGCTAGATCTCTAGGAAAATTCAACAGACAGACTTTATGAGAGGAGAATAAAATTAAACTGCTTTACCACATCCTATTGAAGGTCTATTAAATTCATCTTATCTCTCACAGCAGAAAGTAACATGTTAGGGGGAAGTATAAGAAGCAGAGCATGTGTGACATGGTCTTTTCCCTGTATACTCTCCAACTCTGCCAATCAGTATTTAGGGACTTCTGAAGTGAAAGGTTCAGACCTGTGTCTACAGCAACCGCTGATGAGCACGCGCTGTGTCACATTTTTCTCATCCTTTTGCTGATGTGTTTGTGCTTCTCTCCTCCATAATATGACAGCAATGAGTGACACCATTTGATTATTTACTGTACAAATAGAAGTGGCTGCTTTTATTTGTTTTAACTCTATTGCCTGATCATTTCCTTTGATACCTTCTAAATTCTCAGCTTGCAAGAAACAGTGACTAATCATTCCTATTTCTCTGTATGTCACTTGTTACATTGCAAATCTGTCTTAGTCCTTTTCCTCACACTCCTGACTTCCCACCCACAGTGTTCCGTTGCTGATACTACATTTAGATTCATTATACAAAACCCACTCAGTTTTATTTCTATTCTTGATAACTTCCCTACCTCCTGTAGGTGTTTTCTGAGATGACTGGACCAGCATGCAGTATTCAAAGTGTAAATTCAAAGTGATTTACAGAGTGGCATGACTCTCTTTTCTATTTTGCATCCTCTCCTAGTCTAGTTGAGAGGCGTCGCTGCCCATGGTGGGGAGGTTGGATTAGATGATCTCTAAGGTCCCTTCCAGCCTAAGACATTCCATGGTTCTTCCTTTCCTAATAATTTTTAAGATCCCGCTTGCTTTTCAAATGACTTCTGAGAAGTAACAGTAACCTTTACTAATGATGCTTTTTCCTGTAATTCAGGACCAAGTGTGTACACTTCGAACAAACAAAGCCTTACATTGATAATAGTGAAAATCAGTTGGTTATAAATACTATTAGCTACCACTTGACTGTCTAGATCATATTGCCTATGGCAGATCATTCTCTCATTTCTCATGTCAAAAGGAAAGAGGAAGAAATAGTATTTAGAAGAACTTTTTAAACATACAAAAAAAAAAAAGTTGCACTGAATTTCTAATTTACCAGATATTTTTTGACTCGTACTGCTGAATTTTCTGCATTAGGTTAGCTTAAGACAGTTCCTCACCAGCCACCTCCTTTTAAATTCTTTTGTTTTGGGCCAAGTTTTTGATCTAATTTTGAAGAAGCTACTTTTACTGTGAATTCTTTGCTTCCCTTTGTTCTTGGTTTTGGCATGAACATTGCAAGAAAAACTTTAATATTTCCTTCATTGTCACTTGGAGGTAGAACATGCTGGTTTCTCACACCCAAATAAACTAACCAGATAAACTGACATGGCAGCCACTGTTTTCCTGGCATTTCACCCGAAGAGACATTTTTTAATCTGTCTTAAATAGGCCCATGTAATATTAAATAAATTACTTCAATTGAATTTAGACATTCATTACCTGTATTTAAACTCACTTTATTAAAACAAAACCTATTTAATAATTTCTAAAAAGATCTTTTTATATAAACATCAGGAAGCATATATATTTAAATAACAAAGAAATGATGTATCTAGCATTTGTTTGAAATAGCACAATGAAATACCTGATTATTTCCCAGTTCCAAAAAAGCACATGGAAGTCAAGATCTGTATCTGTGACAACAGGTACACTCAGATCATGAAGAGTGCACCTTTTGCTAGGCAAATAGTGGTTTTTGTGTAAGAATAGTAATGAGAATTACTAAGTGCAGAGAAGTTAGCTAAAGTACAGTGAGTAGATTTTATTATTCTGTGATGTAACACTGATATAACAAAATTTAGACAAACATTTAGGTGAAAACAATTTCAAAATCAGAGATTTCATCTTAAATTTCAGACTGTGCTTGCATTTTATTATGAGAAAAAGAAATGTGCAAAAGCATGAGGCTATAGGCTCCAGAGTCTTATTCAACCCAGCTCTTGTGCAGGAATGAGTAATGTGCAAAGCTTGAGACCATTGCTAATAATTATTCTCTAAATTAAACATGAGCTTTGTCCCATCTTCTTTGATGAGTAAGAAAGCCAAATTTTCAAAGCTAATTAGTTTCTCAGTTATGGTCATTGTTGTTTATTGTTCAGGCACCTTTAAGGTAATTAGCATGCCCGAGCTAAATTAAGAATATTTAGCGCATTTTATTAACAATGCACAGTAACAGAAACCCCTGACCAAAATATGTGCTGGGCCTCTGTCTTCTGAGGTGGCCTACCAAGGAAGGAAATTTCATGTCCAACATAAACATTTGGCTGCAGGTTCTTGGTTACTTGACTAGCAAAGGTTGCACCATCCTGCTGCCCAGGGAAAAGTGGCCTCCGTGTTTTCCCAGTCCTTTGCTGGAGTTGCACGTTGCTTCATGTGTTGTGAAGAGTTGAGCACAGCCAGCCAGGAACGGGCTCTGAGCTGTGTAATGAAGCAGTATGAACTGTTTTTCTCTTCTAGCCCAATAGTCTGCTGCCCTCAGCAGTAGAAAGTAGCTGATTTTTAGAGAAAAAGAGTAGAAATCAGAGAGCATTGAATGTTCCTTCCTGTCACATACCCTGACAGCTTCAAACAATGAGCATTTTACAACTTTCTGAACCAAAGGTGGCATTGCTTTTAATATCAGTGGCCTAATTATTCTGGTACTTGGATTATGAAAACCAGTAAGCAGTCCTTCCCAACTCATCTTTTCTGTATCATCACCAATTTTGTAGATCTCTGACATTCCGCTTCTTTTTTCTAAACTCAAGAAACCTGCTCCACTTCAGTCTTCATAACCACAATCTTTTCTTGTCGCTTTTTTATACCATTTTTCTTCCACTACTCCTTTTTATGAAATGGCTTAATAGAATTGCAAACTGTTTTTAATATAGGAAGGGACCTGTGGTTACAGAGAATATAAAAAATTAACCATAAAGAGGTTTATGTTGTTTCTTGCCAAATAATTACTGCTGTTTTATTTCCCTTTGATTGACACTGAGCTCATGATATTCCCAGAGAACTATCCCAAACCTATTCTCAGTGAGGTAACGCAAAGCTGGAGCCTGTCATTCTGTTCTTAGCAATTTAGTTAATCTTTCCGTGACTATTTCAGTTTAAAATTTCAGTTATCAATTTATCACTTGTTCACTCAATATGGTAATATTCTTGTGTAACTTTGGGTAGTCAGCCTTAGCTTTGGCTGTCACGAATATGACTAATATTCCACTGTTATTACCATTCTCCTTTCCCACCTCTTTTATGAACACACGGACAGGTTCCAGCTGTGGACCTCCCCTACAGCAGTACTTCCATACCCGTGCACAGCCATGGTCAAAAACACTGCAGAGCAATAAAGTTAATTCAGAGCTCCATCTATGAGAGATTCCTCACATTCAGACAAAAGCTTTGAAATGTGCCCCTAAGCTCATAGATACATAGCAAATTGGGCAGGGATTTACTGCAGTTACACAACACAGCCCTTCCGATGGGCAGGCCAGCCCATTTTCAAATACCTCTGTGCTTCACAGATGCTTCCTGGTGACGAAGGTGGCATGAATGGCTCTAAAAAGTGCTGCAATGAAAAGGCATTTACTCACTCAGGTGGAATTTACAACTGGATTTTTGAACAGTAGAACAACTTTGATGCTACTGACACAAAGAAAGGCTCCGGGTTTTCTGGGAGAAGCATTGAAATGGATCCTCCAGTCCACTTCATCTCCTTTTTGATATGCTTTATGATTGGAGAAGCTTCTGTGGAAGCATGGGAGCACATGAGTGACCAACTATGTTCTGTCAGACCCTGTCAGGCCTGTCCAGCCCAGTGTGCTCTCTCCAGCTGTGACCATAAGCAGATGCACAGGAAAAGTAAGATCAGGGCTGCCAGATATGACACTTCCAGCAGCCTTGGGCTGAGGGTACCATGACCCCATCCTACTGCTCTTCCTGTCTCTCTCCTGCCAGTATTTGTCCAGTCTCCCCTTGAACTGCTCCAGGCTTCTCACAACCGCAGAAAGAGCTTCACGTTTGGTGAAGGGGTCCAATGTGTCACTGCAAATACTGAATGGCATGTAGGAGGAGGAAAACACGAGTGGTACGAAGTCAGGCCAGAGGTTTAAGATTGTTAATTAGGGTTTTGGAATAGACAGTCTGGGTCAACCAAGTCTAGGCATCTGTTCTGACAGATGTGGGTTTCTCCCACACCGACACTAAACAAAGAATTTAAAAGCTCCAAAAAGTAAAGTTCTGACCACAAGGTTAGTATTCTGGGTTATTACATTTGGAAATTATTGCAGGTCCAGACAAATTCATTCCCTTTTTATGTCCACAATTACTTGAACGGAGCATAATGAATTAAAATACTTAGAAATAGGCCCCGTGCTTCCCGCCTGGCTGCAAAATCCACCGTGGCAAAGCCAGGGCTGGGTACAGCTGCAGGGGGATGCCCCTGAGGTGGGACACACCAGACGAGGCTAACTGGAGGGCAGGGATACCAAGTTGCTCCTTAGGACAAATCAGGCTTTACCAGTTCAAACAAAAAAATGAAACATTGCAGCTATTTTTCATCTGCTCCCACTGAGTCTGTTTGATGGAGTTTGGTGTAATGTTGAATGTTTATGGTGCAGCCATCAGCAGATCAGCCTGTAACACCAACTTGCCATGGGGTACTGCAGCACACGGTTGTGGATATTATCAGAGGTTACCCCAGGTTATTGTCACATTAAAGATTCTCTCACCCCCAATAATTATTTCACCGTTATCAGGGTGCCCTCTACCCAAGGGACTCTTTCAATCCACCTCTTGCTTTCCGGGCCCAGGACACGCTTGTTTGTAACCACTCTACAAGGCACACGCCTCTATGGATTGAGAACATTACTAGAGGGGAGTATAGCTGTGGTTTGTCATTCCAGCATTTCTTATGCCTATACAGATGTGCAAGTGTCCCACTGCAACTGCCTGATGGTTACACCTCTCTCTACCTTCTTACAGTACTGGCGACCTCAAGAACTGAATGTCTCATGCTTTCAGATGCAAGGACGTTATTGATCCCCCTTATTAGCTTGAAATAGTGAGAAACTGGAAGGTGTTTTAGAGTTTTTGCATCTTAATTGTGCATTTCAAAGTAAACCAACATTGAAATCGATCTACCCATCCATTCAATCTCCTTTTTGATGTGCTGTATGATTGTCAGATTTAAAAAGTAACAAATCAGTAATAATTGTTTCTGAAGCAAAGCATGAAATAAAAATCCATGTCTTTATTAACTTGCAACAGAAACACCATTCCCCACTCAGGCCGAGAAGTCTTCAGCTGCAGGGTGTTTCCTCGGAAAGCCCACCTCCTGCGTGTGCCGCAACATTTCTGGCTTTATGATGATCATTTCTGCTTTTATTCAACAGAACCACGCCGAACCCGAGGAGACACAGGTGAGCACATCAGCCAGAACAGAACAACCCTTCCGAAGGAGAAATCCGGCCGGAAAGCGGAAGGTTTCGCTTGCGGGAACCACGCGTTCCTCCGACCAGGCTGCCGCGTTTTGCCCTCCCGCTCGGCCGGGCGCGCAACGGAGATGGCGGCGGGGGCCTGGCACGGCCCCGCCGGGACAGGACGGGACCCGCCTGCGGGCGCCCTGCGCGGACTTTACGCCCCGCGGACCGGGGACAGGCGGG
This sequence comes from Ceryle rudis, assembly GCA_033439905.1. Classification (NCBI taxonomy): domain Eukaryota; kingdom Metazoa; phylum Chordata; class Aves; order Coraciiformes; family Cerylidae; genus Ceryle; species Ceryle rudis. The sequence continues at coordinate 64,883 of JAAGNO010006772.1, forward strand.
CGGCCGCGGCGGGGCGGGTCGTGTCTGGGTCGGTCTTGCTAGGGCGTGTCAGGGCGGGGTGTGTCTGGTTCTGGCGTGTCAGGGCGTGTCAGGGCGGG